>JAQQAE010001171.1:0-26865 GCA_029823295.1 Pseudamia nigra
CGAAGGTTTGAATTTTGAGAGTGTTTAAATAAGAGATAAATGTGAGAAAATGTTAATGCCTGTCTGAGAATAGTGTACAGAGTGTGTGGTGAGGGGTTTTACAGCCTTAAAACAAATACAGTGGTGCCCCAGTTAACGAATTCAATCCATTCTGGCATCGCGTTCATTGTGCAAATCGTGCATTAGCTGGAGTGAGTCTTTCCATAGGAATCTACTTTGCGGATTTCGCCTATCGCTGGTTATTTTTTACATAACCCCCGCAATAAACCACTGTAATCACTTCAGTTAATATTGAGTGGAAAGCTCTGGTTGTGGTTGGTGCCATATCTTTCCATCCATCCATGTGTGCTCTAACTTGAAAAAGAATGAAGGTAGGGTCACCAAACTTGGCTAACATGTCACAGGATCATAAAAGTTCAACACTGGTTTTGGACTATAGTGACATCAGTTTTAGACTTGAGGCTACCATATTTATACACAAGTGAGTTGGTGTAGGCCTGTATCTCTGTGAAATGCAATTCTAATTTCTCCTATTTTCTTTTGTTAAATCTAGGCTGGGTGGTGCATGTTCAGGCTGAACAAGGTTGTCAGATACAGCTTAAAGATGCAATCTGTGAGGCTGGGAAACTAGCAATCATTTGTGGCGGACTGTTGTAAATGATTAGACAGGCGACCTGCCAGTCAACGCAGTTTACAGTCTCATACAGTAGGTGCATGAGCTCTATACAAACAACACAAACAGTCATAGTGGTAGCTTATCTAACCACAGGATGTTTGAGGAGAATCTACATTTCAGACCTTTGACATCTGGTACAGGTAAAAAAAAAAAAACATCCATTTTCTACACCTTAATCCTTACCAGGGCTGGGGAGGGTGCTGGAGCTTATCCCAGCTGACTTAGGGCAAATTCAGGGTACACCCTGGATGAGTTGCCAGTTCATCACAGGGCTGACACATGGAGACAGACAACCATTCACACTCACATTCATACCTATGGGACATTTAGAGTGACCAATTAACCTAACCCCTAGTACATATTGTTGGTTGTGGAAAGAAGCTGCAGTACCTGGAGACAACCCAGACAGACGCAGGGACAATATGCAAATTCTACACAGAAGGGTCCTGCTGGCTGGTGTTGGGATTGAACCCAGGACCTTCTTCTCTAAATGATAAACAGGCATACAACTTGACAACTGTGAAAGCCATGCGGACTGGCAGGTTGCCTGATGAAGCATTTATAGCAACTAGCTAGTTTCTATTTATCATAGACTGCACCTTTAATGTACTCTATTATGGCTGACCAAAAGAATATTTTTACTGTAGTAATACATAGTCATTCTTTTCACCCAAAGATGCTACCAGTTTTAAAATGCTTGTAACAAAGCACTCAAATGAATGCAAATAGAGTTGAATTGAATTGAAAAGAATCTGTGTTACATGCTATGCTTTTTATGTTCTCTCAAGAGATTTAATAAGGAACTATTACATTTATATGTAAAATCACAGGTGTAGTTTGTGTTGTATGTAAATGACCACTCATATATTGTTCATTATGAATATCTTTTTAACTTAATCAGTTGCAAAACAAAAGGAAAAATGACCAAAAAGCACCAGACATTGTTGAAGTAATATTACGTTACAACAATTACATTTTTGCATGTACTGGTCTATTGTGTGTGCCAATAGTTTCTGCTACTGTAAACCTGGTGGGTCGGAACCTGTTTCTGAGGTGTGACAGGTGGACATACTGTATCTCTCCCAGGTTGTGGCAGGTCTGCTGTCATTCCTCTGGTCAAATCACTGACAAAACCACTGGTGTACAGTAAGTGCACTGTTGTGGAGTGATGGGCATTTACTGCTCTGACATCTTGTCAGGTGTCAGAGCAGCTTTCCAACTGTGCCATCCTGCTCAGGTTGCCACAGTCATGGCATTCTTGCAGATGTCATTTTCTCTAAACCTGTGGTGTCTTCTATAGGGTTGGGTGTGTTTCACAGAGAAGTAGTCACTTGGGAATGGTCATACAAAGGTACTGTGAGTTCTTCTCTAAAAGTGACAGAGGACTACTCGTAATAATCATTCAGGCTGATTAGGAATTATCATGAAGGCAACCATACTAGTTTTATAAATTGAGAAAAGCTTTTCCAAAATTGGGCAAAAATAGAGTGGTGCCATATTAAATCCCTTGAGTATATTTAAGTTTTAGTTTTGAAGTACTTGGAGGCTATTTTGTGCTGTGTTGTCATAATAGGATGGACTCATGAGGCTATATTTAGTATAGTGTTAGTCCGTTCCCTTTAAGAGACAAATGAGTGGGGCTGCAACATGAGGCAGACACAAGAAAGTGTAATGTGACTTTCTAAATAGAAACAGAAGTAGTGTGAAGACTGCGTCAGAGAACCTGTTGACTGCTTTGGCTCTGCGCTACACCATAGATAATCAAGGTGAGTTGTCGTTCTCACTTCTTTTGTGTTAAATAAAGTTAATGTATGCATCAGTCTCAAACAGCAGATAGCATCTTCTCCTTAGGGGAAAAGTGAGTTTCACTGTGTTTCTTTGTTATGGTAATGTTGGTACTGGTAGAGTAATGTCCTTTCACACCTTCATTATTGTTCTTTTAATTTCGCAGGCATGAAAATGAAAGCTAAATTGAAATAACTTCTGACCTAATGCAACGCCATGCATTTGTTACTATTCATAGCTGTATGCAGCTCGCAGGGCACAACTGTTCCTAAGCTTAATAATATAGTGCTTGGAAAAAATGTAACAAGAGCCACCTTAATCCCTGATTTCTACTTTCCTCTCTGAATATGTTCTAGATATGGCGACTTGTGGCAGAGTGCTGTCAGAGGAACAGCTTCTTTGCCCAATCTGTCTAGATTTGTTGAACCAACCCGTCTCCACTCCCTGTGGGCACAACTTCTGCAGGAACTGCTTACAAGGATATTGGCAGAGCACTAACCTGTCCCAGTGTCCCATGTGCAAGGAGAAATTCTACAGGACGCCAGAGCTCAAAGTGAACACCTTTATATCAGAACTGGCATCTCAGTTCAGAAAGTCCATGGAGAAGAAAGATGAAATCAGTGCAGTGGATCAATCCACAGACTGCCGAGGAAAGGTTTTATGTGATGTGTGCATTGGAAAAAGGGTCAGTGCTGTTAAATCATGTCTGGATTGTCTGGCCTCATTCTGTGAGACTCACTTGGAACCACATCACGTTCTCAGCACCTTCAAGAAACACAACCTGATCAAACCCATGATGAACATGCAAGACAGATTGTGTAAGAAGCATGAGAACCTCCTGGAGCTGTTTTGTTACACTGATAAGACATATGTGTGCCACAAGTGTTTCAAAGAGGACCACAAGACTCATCGCACTGTTTCCATAGAGGAGGAAAGCAGAAACAGGAGAGCTGAAATTGAAAGAATAAATGTAGAGGTTGGAAAAATGATCTTGAGTCAAGTGCAGAAAATTAATAAAATCAAGGAAGCTACCCATCTCAGCCAAAGCAACACAGAAAAAGAGGCAGAGGAAAGTTTGCAAGTCTTTTCCAAACTTCTTTACATTGTCCAGAATAGTCATTCTGAGGTGGTGGAGATGATAGGTGCAAAGCAGCGGAAAGTTGAAAGAAAAGCCGATGGACTCATCCAAGAGCTGGAACACGAGATTGATGAGCTGAGGCAGAGAAGCACTGAGCTGGAGCAGCTCTCACACACCGAAGACAACCTCTACCTTCTCCAGAGCTTTCCACCAATCTCCAAACTCCCTGTCACCAATGAATGGTCTGACGCCTTTTTAGAAAGTGCTGTATATGTGGGCACATTGAGGAGAGCAGTCAGGAGAGTAGCATGTCTACTGGAGGACACAGTAAAAGCGGAGGTGAAGAGGCTGTGTGAGACAGAATTTCAGAGGGCTCAGCAGTGTGCGGTGAATGTCACTCTGGACCCGGACACAGCTCATCCCAAGCTGGTGGTGTCTGACAACAAGAAACAGGTGTATCATGGTGATGTAGCGCTCAACATCCCTAACAAAGTGCAGAGATTCTACCCTGGAGTGAGTGTTTTGGGGCAAGAGGGCTTCTCCTCTGGCAGGTTGTACTTTGAAGTTCAAGTGAAAGGGAAGACAGAGTGGGATATCGGTGTTGGACTTGAATCTGTAAACAGAAAAGGAGGGATTACACTGAATCCTGAAAATGGCTACTGGACCCTGGGGAAGAGACATGACGGGAGCTATTGGGCCCTCAGCAGCACTCCTGTTCTTGTGCCACTGGTTGACAAGCTCCAGAGGGTTGGGGTGTATGTGGATCTGGAGTGTGGACAGGTTTCGTTTTACAACGTGGACTCTGTTTCGCATATCTACTCATTCACTGGATACTCATTCAGTGAAAGACTTTTCCCCTACTTCAACCCCCACCGTAACCATGGTGGGATCAACTCTGCACCTCTGATCATCTTACCCGTCAACATCTAATATTTCACAACATGTCACTCTTTCTTAACCTATGTAAATACTGGTCTTTTCTTTTATCACTGTCAGAATACTGTGTGAAAATATGAAGAAATGTATTTATAATTTCTACTGTGTGAATAGATGTCAGTATACCTTAAACTAGTCAGAGTACAAACCAACCTCAAGGTAGGTCGTTTTACCTAATGCAATAGTTTTCCCAAATGAGCAATAGAACAGTTCCACACCAGACATTTTAGCAGTCTTAGCAGCAAATCCATGAACTTCGTTCATGGATTTGTTGTTATAAACGTGTTATGACACGTTTACAACAACAAAAAATTAACGCCAGCATGAACATTAACCCTTTTTTGTTGAGGTAAAAAATGAGGACCTTCTCCAACTGTTAAGTGCCTTATCGTCTGTGGACTGATTTGTAAAGATGTGACATTTTTTCTTGTTCCCTTGTTGCCCCAATCCCTGTCTTAATATTCTTTCCAGTGCAACACTAACTACTGTTTTCTTGGAAATGGTGTCCAAACAACACCAGCACCATGTGATCATATAAGCATGCATAGATGCTGCTCAGTTTGTAACAGGGGTTTCTGAGTGTTTTAACTGAACACAGTTAGCAGTGTGAGCTTTGTTCCTCTGTTAATAAAGTTTTGTATTCTTAAACCTGTATAATTTCTTCTTTGCCATCATCTATCATTCATAAAAGTGCAAGTTAAGAACACACATAACCCATAATCTAATCATGTCATTTACAATGTCAGATGAGGTTTTAAAGGGTTTGCATGTGTCTGCAGATGACACTGGAGCTCCCAAGGCGGACTCTGTCTCCCGTGCTGAATGCTGTGGTGTGGACCATGCTCACTTGTGGGATCCTGCTGGCAGTCTGCTTCCTCCTCTTCACCATGCGCTTCAAAAACAACAGGTACAGAGTTTAAAGTGGAGCATATGTTGTATGTAAACACATAAAAATGCAGTTTGGTTCATTGTACGTATATATGCACATGTATTATCAGGATAGTGAAGATGTCGAGTCCCAACCTGAATGTTATGACACTCTTTGGAAGCGTCCTCATTTACAGCAGTGGCTTCCTCTTTGCTATTGATGAACGAGCGCAGGCACACAGCAGCGTCTCAGCAGCCGTGCTGCAGGTAGTTCCTTGTTTTGTTTCTATTGACAAATCGGCAGGCTTTACATGCTGGTTATTAGGTCTCCATTCTCTTTTCTGTTATGCCAATCATACTGTGTTTTGTCCTACAGGCTCGGACGTGGACTCTTTGTGTTGGCACTACCTTAGTGTTTGGTCCTATTTTGGGGAAGACCTGGAGACTGTACAGAGTGTTCACCCAGAGAGTGCCTGACAAGAGGGTGGTAAGTCTGCAACCTCAGCATCATTTATATTTTTGAATTAATATTTAGCCCAAACAAGTTAAAATTATTTGGTGAGCATTCTCAAACTGCACAGGGTTAAGCAAAAGATATTTCCTGACAGTGTTGTGGTCATGAAAAAGTCTCCAAGACCACTTTTTGATGTCTGTTTTGACTTTTTTCTTGCTCTTGTATCATCTTGAGCAAAGAGGACTATTTTACACCATGACCATATCTATAGGGATATCATTAAATTTCCACTGGATTCTCTGCTTTATAATGGTAACATCAACATCACAAACACTTTATAACATTTTTTTTTGCCAATTCCTAATTCAGGTTCACACAGGCAGCCTCATTTCGGTACTCAGTACGAACAGGAATCATCTCACCACCTAAAAATATATAAGCCTATAATATTTGTAGAAAGTGGATGTTGTAATGCTTTTTGTTGTGTTTCTGGCCTTGTCTCACTCTGCCTTGGACTTGATGTGGTCTTGATACATTCTAGTCGTGATCCTGACTTGAGCTCAGTAGAGGCGGTCTTCACTCCATCCTCAGATGAGTTTCTGACATGGCACTTGTTGTTTTTCAGATTATCAGAGACATTCAGCTGATGGGCATGGTGGCCCTGTTGATCTTGGTGGACCTGTTCATTCTCACTGCCTGGAACCTCACAGATCCCATCAGGTGTTCCCGATCAGTTGGGGCAGTTGTTAAGGTACTTTAATGCTCTGACAGTAAAGATGTTTCCTTTTGTTAAATAACAGAACAATGACAGGATTGTGATGTGCAGATTTCTTGCAGTTCTTCATGTAGATTTATTTTAACCCATACTGTTGTTTGCTGTGGTTTAGGTGGTGGAAAAAGATGTTTTCTACACTTTGACTCAGCTGTACTCCTGTTCCTCTGTATACGCTGATCTATGGGTTATCATTATTGCTGTTCAGAAGGTAAGTAATCTGTTTTACTTAAAGCTAAGTTATCTTTATTGTCATATGTACACACATATACTCAAAAGTTATTCTCTGCATTTGACCCATCCCTGAGGGGCAGTGGGCAACCACCATAAAGGCGCCTGGGGAGCATTTGGAGGTTTAGGGCATTGCTCAAGGGCCCACAATGATGGTGATGAGGGTGGGTACAGGTGGTGGCTTTTCTAACCTCTAGGCCACCACAGCCCCCACTTCTATCACTTTGATATTAAAGGGTTGTTTTGGTAAATTCTCATCAACAGAGCCAAATTATATTCACAGTGATTCAATATATAATACAGTAAAAGTTGAAAACATCCATTGAGCATAAATACAATCATTTTATAGTGTTGATTCCTTGTTAATGTGATCTAACTCTGTTTACATGCATTCTTGTACTTGGTTGGGACAAACGAGACTTTATAACCTTAGGCCAGGGGTCTGCAACATGTAGTCCCTCTGCTGTGGTTTGTGTAGTTTTGTCCAGTGATGGAAGTAGCGCATTGTAATAAATTAAAATGAACAAAAAAGGCATTAAATAAATGAGAAAAAAATTAAATAATGAACAAAAAAAGAGTTTTTTTTAAATCCACACATTGACCAAAACCAAGAAACCAAACAAAATAATGAACACAATTAGGACAACACTGAATAAACAATCCACAACCTAAACAAAATAATATGGAGACTGAACAAAAATTTTAAAAGTACTAAAATAATAGATCTACTGTGTGAAATGAATAAAATGATAAGCAAAATGAACAAAGATGAACAAAAAATTAAGTAAATAATCTGCAAAACTATCCATGAAATGAACAAAAAAAAATCACTAAAATAAATAAAAATCAACAAAGTAATAAACAACAACAACTAAAATAATTTTTTAAAATGTAAAAATTAATAATACATTTTTGACAAATTGCCAGCTTATATGTGCATCACGTGTCATGTGGTACATAAAGGGTTCAAATATTTTTTGTGGCTTCCTGTTTGAAAATGGCTCTTTAGATTGGTTAGACATTCATATTTGTATTCATGACATAAACTAGGACTAATTGGAGTGTCAATATTTTTGTGTTTTAGTGTTGATTAAAGTCCCAACCAGGAATTATGTGAATATTCAAAGAAACCCATTGATATGCTATTCCTGACCTCCTGACAGACATTTCCACGTTTGTCTTTGATTTTATGCTTTAGGGGTGTCTTCTCCTCTATGGGACTTATTTGGCTGGGTTGACCAGTAACGTTAGCCACCCTCCAGTCAACCAGTCTCCCACCATCATAACAGCTGTTACACTGGTGACACTCTGCTCAGCCGTGGTGGTTCCGGTGTCCATGTTCCTGCATTCCTGGCCCAACCTGGTCTACAGCACTGTGGCTGGAGCCATCTTCATCTGCACACTGGCAACCAACTGCATGTTGTTTGTACCTCAGGTGAGGAAAACGTCTCCAATTTATACAACATGTATTCGATTTTAAGCATGTTCAGAGACAAATATGCTTAAGAAAAAACAATGCATTTTTTTACGTTATGCAGCCTCTCTCATTTTTGTCACAGTGCGACTTTCATAAAATCTCTGCAGACAAACCACTGAAGGCAGGGGATTTATTTAATTGTAATACAATAATTACAGGACACTACATTTGAAAGAGAACATAAAAAACTGGTTTATCAGAACTATGGATTTTATTTCACTTTGTTGCCAGTATGGGGCGCTGTTTAATGACTTCATGCAGTTAGTTGGTATGCAAATTATACTTCCATGCAAATTAATTCAGTTCGATTTTCAATTCAATTCAGTTGTATTTATACAGCAGAAGTCCTAATCCAAGATTATCTCTATGTAGTTCACAATTCAAGGCTGAAGGCTTAAAGAGCAAGCCCACCTGAACCTCCGAGAGCCACCCTACGGCAAAGGGGTGAGGGCTTGCTTTAACACAACAGAAAACCTCCAGCAGAACCAGGGCTCTGGGTAGGTGGCCATCTGCCTCGAACAGCTGAGGTTAGAGGACAAAGGAGTAGAGCTAGAGCACCAAACAATGCAGACACTGGATGGCACAAACAAACACTAGACCGTCCATGACCAGTAACGGCATGTCAGGAAGAGAGAGACCTGCATGAATGATAGGGAGAAAATAGCCATTTATTCATTTATGTTTGCATTAAGGAGAAACAAAGTCAATCTCCTTGTGGCAAATATGCATACATAAACATGATTACACTAATTTACGACTGATAAACCATATGGCATCATCAAACTGCACCACTTGCTAGTGATAAAGTGAAAATAACATACATTTTTCTGAAAGATCCGTGTGAGTAACAAACTCATTTTAGTGTCATATCTAACATAAGTTGCAAATAAAATAAACCACAGTAACATTTTTTATTGTTCCATATCCTCTTAAAGGCCAACATTACAGCAGATATGTGAGTAAGAGAAACAGAGCCTGTGAGTAGGTGGACAAATGCACAGGTGCAGATTTCCTGGTTGAGGGGATTAATCTGCCATAGTATTAGTAAAATGTGCATCCGCCAAAAAGCCACTAACTTTTGAGTTTGAAAAAGCCCAGTTCTCTTCATTACCGGGTTCATTTTTGTTCATTTAGGGTCATTTTGCTGTAGTTTTCCATTTTGAAAAATGAAATTTGCTCCCCTTTTTGCTAATTTTTTGCTCATATTGCTTATTTTTGTTCATTTTGGTACTTATTTTATAAATGTTCTTGTTGATTTTGTTGCTTATTTTGCTTGTTTTTGTTCCCTTCATAAATTTATGCAGAAAAAAACACAAACTGATACATTAACAATTCATCAAAACACAAAAGACTAAAGCATTTTGATGCTCAAAGCATCCTGGAGAATCTAATGTAAATAAATACTGTGTATGTAAATAAATAGGACCCCATTGTTCAAACTACATCCTCGGATAAAAGTGAAACAAATCAATGAATGAGTGATGTGAGCAAGAATTTCTGTTTCGACAAAACTAGTAAAATCTGTGAGCAACTATGGTGTCCACCCCTGCAGTTTCCATGTGCGTGTAAATATGCCCTGTCTGTCAGTGCAGAGTGAGTCACACGGAAGGTGTTTATGAGTCAAAACTACGCAGTGTGTTGCGAACAGTTTTATGACTCTCTTAAGTGTCTGGTCGTGAGTTTATGTTAGGATAAAGGAATGCATCTCAAGAGGGGAGGAAGGAAATATTTTAACAATGATACAGTCACACACACCTGGTTGTAAAGGTGCTGTGTTGATGCTGTAGGTGTAACATGCTGCTTTTTTGTTGTTGTCACACGCCACCATGCAGCTGACCCAATGGCGTCAGTTTGAAGAAGATCAGAACAACCCCAGTCAGATGGCCAAGTATTTCAGCAGCCCCAGTAAGAGCCAGGCCTCTGTGTACAGCCAGGATGAAATGTACTACCTGCTCGGGGAAAACAACTCCATGAAGAAACTCCTTAATGAGGTACTGCAGCAGTCTTTTACACACTGTTTGAAATTTAATAACAAAATCCAGAATATGTGTGTTAACAGTACTGAAAACGTGAAGCCTTTGCAAGGGTTGCATTTGAAATATTTCACATTCAGTCCCTAAATCACAGGTACTTCACTCACACGTGTGGCTGAATTTTTTCATTTTCTGCTCTTAAAAATATTTCCAAATTACACAAATCTTTTTATGATGTGTTGACTTCTGCCCCACAAAACCATGTTTGAAAACCACCCAAGCACAACTTTAAATATGTTATTTTTTATTTTTATTTTGTCTTTATCATCCACCAAAAAGGTTGGTGTCATGATTTCATTTCCATATTTTCCACCCGCTTCTTTGTTCATATTGATGTCCACATCTACATCTGCTCACCTGGTGCGTGAGCACAATAGCTTGAAAGTGGCTGACACTGATATTTGAAACTTGCCATGATTAATAACCACCTAAAGATCTTCATCTGATCATCTTTTGGGATAGATGATACCTTGCCTTGTATGAATGTGAGTGAATGTTTGGTGGTGGTCAGAGAGGCTGTTGGTGCAGATTCAAAGCCGTGTTTCCATGTGGCTACAGATGTAGCTTACCATAACACCACTACCAGTGTATGACTGTGGAGTGAGTAAATAATGGATTCAGTGTAAAATTTGCTCTATAAACCCAGACCATTATTATTATTATTATTATTATTATTATTATTATTATTAACAAAAAGAGATGCAACTCAAAAGTGTTGGAACCAGTTTATTTGACTTAAAGCAATATGTCTGGAAAACAGAAAATGCACAGCAAAACAAATGAGGAACAAATGGGCGGAAACTGGAGTCAACGTCTGTGACCAAACTGTAAGAAACTGCCTAAAGGAAATGGGATTTACATACAGGAAAGCTAAACGAAAGCCATCATTAACACCTAAACAGAAAAAAACAAGGTTACAGTGGGCTAAGGAAAAGCAATCGAGGACTGTGGATGAACTGGATGAAAATCAAATTCAGTGTTGAATCACAAATCTGCATTGGGCTGGAACTTTTGTTTGGTGCCATTCCAGTGAGATTTATGAAGATGACTGCCTGAAGAAAACATGCAAATTTCCACAGTCATTGATGATATGGAGCAGCATGTCAGGTAAAGGCACTGGGGAGATGGCAGTCATTACATCTTCAGTAAATGCACAAGTTTATGTTGACATGTTGGGCACTTTTCTTATCCCATCAGTTGAAAGGATGTTTGGGGATGATGACATCATTTTTCAAGATGATAATGCATCCTGCCATAGAGCAAAAACTGTGAAAAATTTCCTTGAAGAAAGACACATAAGGTCGATGTCATGGCCTGCAAATAGTGCAGATCTCAATCCAATTAAAAATCCGTGGTGGAAATTGAAAAACATGGTCCATGACAAGGCTCCAACCTGCAAAGCTGATCTGGCAACAACAATCAGGGAAAGTTGGTGGTGCAGAGGTGGTGCAAAAAAGTACTAGTGGTGTGCAGTAGTTTTTTTTTTTTTGTTTTTGTTTTTCATGATTCCATGATTTTTTCCTCAGAATTGAGTGATTCCATAATTTTTCTCTCCGCTTGATCTAAAAATGCAATTGTTATTAACTACTGCAATTTTTTTCTGGATTTCTTTTAGTGTTTCTTAAAACCAGAAAGTTGTCATTTTAAATGACTAGTTTTGTGGCATGACTGTGATCTGCTTTTTTTCTACAAAATTAAGCAACTGAATGAACATCCTCCAAGACTGGTGATTCCATAATTTTTGCCAGGGGTTGTAGTAAGAGGAAAGGACTTAAAAAAACGACTAAAAATCTGCTATTTATTGACTATACAGTACATTATCTACCTGTGATCAAATAAAATCTAGTTTTGTTGTCATTCTAGTTGCGCATTGCAGACTTATTTAGTTTTTCCTGTTTTTCAGCCTCCATTTTCATCACTCGTGTAATATCAGTGTAACACCTTTTTTCTCAAAGGATTCATCCCTTTCCATTTTCAGAAGAATGCTGTGATCGACAGTCTGCAGGAGCAGGTCAACAACGCTAAGGAGAAACTCTTGCGTCTTATGTCAGCCAGCCAGTCCCCGGAGGACCAGGACATGGACTCCTCCACCACCAACCTCAACTCCTCCTCCACACAGACCACAGACCTTCAGTCTGATGGCCAGTCTGGTTCTCTACCTCAGAGAGACAGTAAATCCACACTCTCACCTGCTGATCTCTCCCCTCGTCTCAATGCTGCTGCCACCATGTCATCACCCACTGTTTCACCATCCAATGAGTCACCTCCTGGTCCAAATATCACAAGCCCCATTAGTGCTTCCTCTCCTCACCCAGATGACAAGTGTGCAGGGAAAAATCACATGGACTTTTTTACTACTGGCCCACCTCAGGCCAGAGCAGTGGAGGATCTACAACCTGTGCCCCTCCAGTCATCTGGATTACTCAGGACAGCAGAAGAGACTGCTGAATTTGTCACTTCTCTACAATACCGCAGAATGTTGAACCCCTCTCTGATTGAAGCTTTGAGCAACCAGAGAGATCTAACATCACAAGTCGGATCAAATACCAGGTTGACGGGGTTTGTTAGCAGTGAGCAGTTGCAGGAGATTCTCCGAGAGCTGAGTGTGGACACAGTTACAGAAACAGTGCTCCGGTCTCCGAGTCAGACTTCCAGGATAGAAATCTCCCCGTTTTCTCCACTCTCCATGAGGATGCCACGTTCCCCCCATGTGCCTGTCCTCTTCCGCTACCCCAGCATCTCCCCTTATGCCATGCGGAAACGCCGGCCACCCTTCCAGTCTCCCAGAAGAAGTTTGGACCCTCACTGCTTCTACACAGGTTCAGAAACTGCTGCTGGTGGAAAGATGAGAGACTCCTGTAACCATAAAAATCAAAGCAGGGAATTGTGCAAAACCTCTGAGGGGACCACCCGGCTAGATAGCACCCGTCCTCAGGTTCACAACAGTGATGAGGAAGAGGAGGTAGAAGAACACAAGGTGGTGCAGAAATGCCGTAGGTGTGTTTCGAGGTGTCATAGATGTTCAGCTGCAGCGTGTACAGACCACACAGCTCCACCTGACGAAGATGTGGGTGGTGATGATGAACAACAGTGCAGACGCATTAGAGACTCCTGTGGCTACTGGGACTCAGATTCAAGCAGCTCAACAGACTACTGCTACTACCACCGTCCGTACTGTGAATGCTGCCTCCAGCATGGTGCACTCATGTCGTCAGACAGCTCCTCTGACTCCGACAGCGAGTATGAAGGCTTCACCAGCCTCTATCGCTCTGCGCACCCTGTCGTATTCAAAGAAGACCTCAAACCCACCTTTGTATGAATATATTTGCTGCACTTTACAGGTTCATTTTTTACCACTTTGGCATAACACTCATACACTGATAATGGAGGATTAAAGGACTAAAATTTAGTTAAATTACAAACCCTAATTCCAGTGAAGTTGGGACAAAATACAGTGATTTGCAAATCTTTTTGAACCTATATTCAACTGTATACACCACAAAGACAAGACATTTAATGTTCAAATTGATAAACCAGACTGACAGAATGATGTTGGGTTTTAGTACAGTGATCCAAGATCAGAGACACTCGGCTTTGCTGCTTACTTGCAGAAATTTCTTCAGATTTTCTGAATCTTTGGATGATATATCAACTGTAGATGATTAAATCCATAAATCCCTTGCAATTGTGAGTTGAAACCTGTTGTTCTTATACTGTTGGACTATTTGCTAACGTGGTTGTTCATAAAGTGGTGAAACTCGCCCCATCCTTGCATGTGAATGACTGAGCCTTTTGGGGATACTCCTCTTATACCTAATCAATCATTACACGCTCCTGTTTACAATTAACCTGTTCACCTGTGGAATGTTTCAAACTGGTGTTTTTTGAGCATTCCTCAACTTTCCCAGTCTGATATTGCCCCTGTCCTAGGTCTTCGGGAACATATTCCAGAAATCAAATTTGAAATGAGAAAATATTTGAAAAAACCCCAAAAACAATAAGGTTTATCAGTTTAAGAATTAAATATCTGTCTTTGTAGTGAATTCAACTGACTGTAAATTGAAAAAGATTTGCAAATCATAGTATTCTGTTTTTACTTACATTTACACAATGTCCCAACTTCAGTTGAAATCAGGTTTGTACATTACATAATAGTGATTACATTCTGCTCTTACCTTCCAGGTTATGAGACCTAACTTTAGAAAAAAAAAAAAACAAGAGACTAACACATATAGATATTTGTCAGTGTAAAAAATAATTGCTCAAGTTGAGAAAGTCACAGTTTGTCATATACGTAGAGAAATTACATTTACTGTAGCTGTGTGTGAAATGACTCAGTGGAGTGCACTTTTATCTCATGAAACACATGTTACCAAATGGCCAGTAAAACCACTACAGATCTGCTCATGTAGAGCTGCAGAGTCTTTACCGACTCAGACTGTAGTGAGACAAAGTTACAACATCACATAAATTCCTTTCAGTTTGTAGTTTTTAGAATTACTTATTCTCTTTCTGTCCTATACATCAACAGTATTGAACTGAATTGAACTGAATGTCCACCACAGCCCCAGTGAGTCCAGCCTCCCGACGACCATTGATCCAATATTATTTTACCACAAACCTAATATTCTTACCTTGTAAACGTACACTTAAATTCCCAAACATCATATGTGTAAATTGTAGCATAATTCAAATGAGACTGAAAACTATCTGTCCCTCACTTCTGACTATAATCCCAGATTTTTCCAAAATAAAGTCCCAGGGGGTGAAACTGGAATTGTTGGGACTTGGTCATGCTATGCATTCTGTGAAGAAAGTTTTGACCTCAGTGTTTGACTGTTTGAATTGTGAAAACCTCTGTAGCTCAGAAGCACACGCTGCTGTTTACTTTAGAGATTAATTTGGAGCATCAGCTGCACATAACTACATTTACACCTGGCATTAATGCATTTTAGAAAGAAAGAATTTATTTTGATGGTCTGTAGTGGCTGACTGAAACCAGAATGTCCTTATTACAAGATCATAAGCTTATAAGAAGATGAAACAGTACAACGCTGTTTGACAAGAAGCTGGGTCACCCTAACTCTGTATTTAATTAAAACTAGACAAGATAAATGTCATCAGTGAGAAATTTGATTGATTTGTAAAACCTACTGTACGTACCCATTTTGAATTTGATGCCAGTAAGACATTTCAAAAAAGTTTGGTCAGGGTCAACCACTCTCCACTGGGTTTTCATGCTTTGCGAATCATTGCATTGTTTTTCTCTTTGCATTTTACACAGTGACCAAACTTTTTTGAAAAAAAGGGTTTTACCTAAATCACATTCAGGTAACATTACCCACAATGCAGAGATACAATGGAGGAAATGTTCCCTGTGACAACTATAATGCAAATAGTATTTATTTGAATATTTACTTGTTGTAAATGTGTGAAGAACTACATTTTTTAAAATCCTTTTTATTGTTTAAAGTTGTTCCAGTTTTTTTGGGTGACGTGTTCAGTACATGTATGCACAAACTTTTAACACGGAGCTGGACAACTTGAATCTTGACCAGTCACCTTTTTCCAAACTGGAGACTATAGCTGAATGTTGCAGCATCATAAATAGTGATGTGTTTGCATATTAATGAAAGTAGTCAATAATAAAACCGTAGATATAAAATACATTCTACTATTTCCATTTCATCAGGCTGCATCCATATACCGTAGTTCATTGTTTTCATTTATTGATCTCCTGCAGAGATAGAGGCTCCGTTAAGGACATCAGACCCACACTTTCATTATCAAAGGTACATTCTGAGTTCTTAAAATATTTTACATTCACAGTTTTCTGTTTTGTTGTTTAACTCATATTTGAACTATTTTGATTATATGTTTTCATTTTCTTGATTATGTTGCTGCTTATTTTGTTAATTTCCTTGATTATTTTATTTCTTTTTTGATATGTTTTTGAAATTCATTTATTTCTGGCCATTTTCTTAATGATGTTGTTCACTTTTATTCTCATTTTGCTGCATTCATTGTTCATTTATGCTTCTATTTTTGTACAGTTTTGTTTGTTTCCTTGATTGTTTTTTCATTTTTTACTTTTTTTTGTTCTTTTGTTTGTTTTGTTTATTATGTCATTCAGTTTTGTTAGATTTTTGTTTATTTGATTCATTTTGTTTAGTTCTGGTCATTTTGCTGCTTAATTTGTTATGTGCTAATGTGTTATTTTTGTTTAATTTCTTTATTATTTTAGACCTATAAATTTCCTTCATAAGCTGCATAAATTGATCTATTAGAAATATTTTGTCCCGGCTTTGCTCATTTTGTTGCTTTTATGTTCTTATTTATTTTATTTTTTTTACTTGGCTCATTTTGGTTGATTTCTGGTCATATTCTTTTTTATTTCATTTTTATTCCCATTTGTCACCCAATTTTGTTCATTTCCGTATTTTTATCCTTTTTTTCCTTTCACAATTGAATTGAGAAGTGACAAATTGATGCATTAACACAATTTTTGATCATTTTCCCTTATTTTGTTACTTATTTTATTCAGATTTCTTTGTTTTCATTGTTTCCTTCATAAACATATGCAGAAAACTCACACACTGATTCACTAATAATCCATCAAAATGCAAAAAAATGACATGCCAAGAAATGTTCAACTAGTGTTAGAATGAAACCTACACCCTTGAGTTTGATATTGAAGGTTGAGAATCGAAGGTAAGTGACATTTGAATAAAAACAATCATCACCTGATGAAATAACATGTACTGATTACAGTCTTTATTAATACAATTCTATATTTATATGGATGCACTGTACTTAATGAATATTTTGTTCATTTTGTCAAGTTTTCCTTCATTCGACAGACATTTTTCGAGTCTCGTACACCTGGTTGTTTTCCCATGTAATACCTATGCATTTGATTTATTTCCAAAATGTCACGTAAACCCATCTGGTTCCCAGTGCTCAATAGGATGATGCTGTTAGACTGAAGCTATTTTTAATTCCCTCAACAAATTATTTTCAGACATATTCAGGAGCATTTGTGGTATTTTACACTTCTATTTTACATCTGCTACGGTGTCTTCCCCTCTTTCTCACTGTCTCCACTTCTTTTCTCTCTATTTTCTTTTTCTGGTACTGGTAAAATGTGTGTTTGCCAGAGGAGGTGATTCTGCAAGGGGGAACACAGTGTCTTGCATTACTTCTGCTCTGCTGCTTGTTTTTTTTTTTAGTCGCTACTGTTCTTTCTTGTGTGTATGAACCACTGAAGGGCAGCTTGGGAGTGAATCCCTTTGATATCGAATATAACAGAGTATAAATAAACCACACAAAGAGACAAAAGCAGGGTCGTTGCAGAGGAGGGAAGACTTTCATGATGACTGGCCTGCATTCTGTGAGATGCTGAATATGGCCACTCTGGGAAATTTAGGATTTATAACACATAATTTAATGCTTTATGATAGTGCATTCAACTTAATCTTAATGACTGGGGAGCAAGCATACTCATTTCTGTCATAAAATTAGGGCTTTAAAAAAATACTTCAGTCAACAAAACATCCTGAACATCCTGTTTTTTTCTTGAATTACAGAAGAGAATAGAATTGAAAGATGGTGAAGAAGCATTTATTTGCTACTGAATTTGGGATAAAAGCAGTATGTGTAAAAGGTGGATTTTTGCTTCATGTCCTAGACCAGGGGTCAGCAACCTTCACAATCTAAAATCTAAACAGCCATTTTTGAACACAAAGAAAAAAAAGTGCGTAGAACTGAAAATATGTACATATTGAAACCATTTACATGCCATATATGACATGTTTTACCTGGCATCATGTTAACACCAATTTGTTGTTGTGTTATTCTTTTTTTCCATTTTGTTTATTAAATTCTTAATTGTGTTGATTAAAAAATTGTTCATTTCATTGATTATTTCACTATTTTTGTTCAGTTTCCTAATAATTTTGTTTCATTTTTGTTCAGCTTGCAGATTATTTAGTTAATGTTTTGCTCATTTGTGTTAATTAATTTAATAATTTTATTCACTTTTGGGAATTTCAGCTAATATCCTGAATTATTATTGCAAATGTTTGTTCGCTTTTGTGGATTAGTTTACTCTATTTTTTTCAGTTTATGGTTTATACTGTATTCATTTACTTGACAATTTACATTTTTTTAGCCATTTTCATTCAGTTTATTGATTATTTTAGTCATTTTTACAAGTTTGTCTTGTTCATTTTCCTAATATTGTTTTGCTCAGGTTTGTTTAATTTTGTAAGATGTAATTTTTTTCATAGTTTTGCTTATTTTCATTTATTAGGTGTGTGTGTGTGTGGGTGTGTGTATTATTGCTCTCCAATTACAATATTGACAATTTTGTTCATTTTGTGTAGATTATCTGCATAAGTATTGTCTAAATTTTTGTACATTATACGCTTAATTTTTATTCTTCCTTTTGTTGCTTGACTACTTATTTTGCTCATTTTGATTTATTGTAAATTATTACTTCCATTGCTGGGCAAAACGACAGGAACCACTGGAGAAGGGCTAAAGAGCCACATGTGGCCCTGGCGCTGCAGGCTGCAGACCCCTGTCCTAGATTCCTTAAAAGCAAGCACCTATAATCATTCATATTTAATTGGCAATTACAAAACTAATATGATTTTTGAGAAGAAATAACTTTTTTACTTGTTGTCCTACTAGTTAGCATATTATAAAACCTGCTGGAACAACAAGACTTTTTCCTGCAATTTTCCACAAGTTAATTAAGAAATTCTTGATGGTTTACCAACATTTATGATAATATCATGTCAGGGAATGCCCCAAAGGTGCCTTATATCTCTAAAATTAATTTGTAAATTGTTTTAAAAGACACAGTAATGACTAGAGGTTGTTCGATTGTACTTGACTGCAAGGGATGTGCTGACAAAGACAGCCTCTGATAGCAAAATCATGACTGATTTTCATTGTCTTTTCTGGTTACAAGCAATAATAACACCTGTTCCAAAACATGATAGAATGACCATGGAAAGTAAATTGGTTTAGATGTGTCATAGCAGGTTCTTGTGTCTTTTCTTGTTATAACCAGTAGCACCACCTCTCCCAGAAGTTGACAGTCTGGAGATGTTAGTGGTCAACAACCAAGTTTCAAGTAAATCTGTTCAGACACTTTCAAGCTACTGCCAATTTCTGTCTATTTTGGCAAATAATTAATTGAGAGATTACTTTTAGCTTATTGCTCTTGAAGTTTTATTGTAGGGAGTAGTGCCTTGTCTCAGTGTGGTGATGGGTCTTATGAAATAGTTTACTAGTTATTCTTTTTAAATTGTAAAAAGTCATCAACTCAATAGAAAGAGATTAAGTTTCTAAAAAGGCAGCAGAGAAAGGCTAAAAACATCACTAAAATCAACAATCAGCAGCGATCTGAATAGGACTTTCTGATTTCAAAAGGAAAATGTTGATTTTACATTTTTGCTTTTTGAGTAACACAGACTATTGATTATTTGCATTATCCAACTATTTTTGTACCACAATTGATGTGTCTAGTTACAACAGTGCCAGTTTCATAAAATCGTGGGTATATTATGAAACGGTGTATAAAATAAGAGAATGGGTTTTGTAGCTAACATAGCAACAGTAGCTGTACGTCCACCGGCACCTCAGAGGCATCTGAAACCATTTGCGTTGGCAGTAGGATTTTACGTCCCTATTGGTTGACAACGTAATCAATCCCGGAAGAGGACCCGCCCACTGTCCTGCTGCTGAGTGGAAAAAAGCCTTTGAAGTCGGGAAAAGGCGGGGCCAAGAAAATTATGCCATGTGGTGTTCAAAATCTGTACTCTTATTGGTCAAAGGGCCTTGGTGACCGCCCATTTCTAAAGGATACCCTTCCTGATTGGTTAGGGAGGCCACCCCAGTTTCACGGTTGCGCGTTCACAGTTACCCCATTCACCATTGCGGGTTACGTCATCAGCGTGAACTCTGTTCCACGGCGGCAGGACGATCTCAGGAACACATTACAGAAGTGGCGTAAGAGACGTGCGTAGCGACAAAGACAGCGAGCCCGAAACCTATGGGGAAGGAATAAAAAAAGAAATTCAGTATCGTCACACTCTGTACTTTAAGACCATCATTTATGAAGAGGTGGCTGCCCTGGCTGTCGCTAGTAAAACCGAATTTGGACGGCAGCGAGTACAGATTTGGATTCACGCACAGTCATTGAAATCGCTGCAGAAGACTGTGGCAGCTGGCAGATTTTCCGTTGGACGTTTCTGTAGGCTAGGGTATAGCGAGGGAGCCGCCATGGCAGTCGGATCATTGAGCCTCCACATCGGGATATGAAGAGGAACTGAATGTGTCCCGAATCGCCAAGAAAACCCTGCATTTACCCGTGATCCACCGGATCAACACTGTTACCATCTGATATAACCCTTCATTGGTTTTGTAACGTTGTATCCTCATCCAGAAAGAAATCGCAATCGGTTTTAATCGGGGGGCCACAGGGAGAGGCCAAATTCATGACTATTTTAGTCGGAGACGTGTCTTCAAAGGCCCGTTGAAAGAAAACAGGGGATATAAAGTAGAAACGATGCTCTGATTGACTGCTGGTGGCAAAGACCATTACTAGGTGAAACGAACTGTGTGAAGGATCGTGGGATAAATCGTGGGATCGCTTTCTGTCTGGCTTCCTTGTGAACTATAGTATTATTCATTTACTGTCATCCTTTTTGGATGAGAAGGTCCGGCGAATCGATCAGCCCTGCCGTTTAGCAAGTCACAGTCTGCGAGGCGAGAGAATCAAAGGGATTGGATCATGTCGGGTCGGCCCAGGACCACATCCTTCGCAGAGAGCTGCAAACCAGTGCCGCAGCCCTCGGCTTTCGGCAGCATGAAAGTCAGCAGTAAGTACGCCCCTGTAATTCTAGATCAGCCTACCTTTCTGCATGCACTAGGCCCAGTGTGGGCTACACATCCTCGCTATACATCTGCTCACTAACCAGGCTGAAAGCGTGTCAGAGCAGCATGGCGTTAGCCCCGGGTAGCCCTGTCATGTATCTGTGTCACTGGCAGAGATTGGCTGCGTGGTGCTCAGGGGCACACATACCGCTCTGCTCCGCGTTAGCTCACACCTCTGCGCTCTGACGCGCCGGGCAGCCTGAGCAGGCCGCGCCGGGCAGGGCCGGGCCGGGCCGGAGGAAGGAGAGCTGGCACCGTCCCAGGTCAAAAACCGAGGCTTTTCCATTCCCGCAGATCCGGTCTGATCATAGTCCATTTGAATGTAGATTAGATCACAGAGTCGTGTTACTACAGAGCACTGAAGGTATGCGTAATACAGTTAAAGCGATAGGACCGGTGTATTACGCAACTGTCAAAGCGGAAGGTGTGCCCATAGTTGACAGGCCGTGTTACTGAGCCCAATACCGGGGCCGTGTCGAAATCACACCGTGTCGCGACGACTGGACCGAGTGTGACATAGAAGCCTGGTTCCAGACACTGTGCAGCAGATGTGACACATGCAGACCAGGCCTAGAGCCAGCTTAGGTCTGTGCATGATCATATCAGCACACACTTCTACTATGTGGTTTCATACTTAAGGTTCAAATGCTTCTGTGCCTTTTCCTTTTCTTTTTAGAACATAACATCACTGTCATTGCAGCTCATATTATTTCAGATGTATGTACTATCGGTCACTAAGAAATCTTTAAAGAAATTCATTTTTGATCTCTATTTATTCTGAGTCATCTACCTAGCCTGGCTTGTTTGCATGGATGCCCTCCTTTGGGTTATGGGAGAGGTAAAAGAAACTGTCCAAGTATGTTGATGGTGCTTCAGGGCTATAATGTGATGTGTTTTGTGTCACTGAGGTAAATCCTGAGCCAGAGGCTGAGAGACTAGGAACCACCCATTGGACTTAGACACTGCTGAAGATAACTCACCAAACCTAGTTTGCCTCTGATACAAGCATTTAAAGATTGTTGTTTTTCCAGTTCCCAGTTGCTGTTCTTGTTCAGCTCAATCAGAACTGGATGACTCTGAGTACGTATGCTGCTGATTCAGTGGCGAACACAAGACTGGTTTTGTGGGCTTAATATTGCATGAGGTTTGCACTAGTGTTTTCCTGAGGTTTCTTAAGCTGAAGACAAATTTTCTCTGACTCATCTGCTCAGTCATTACATAACTATCAGTCATTAATGGCTGATTGGGTACGAAATAGATTTGACGCATTCAAGGTATACTTTTAAGCTTCACAGAGGAAAGTATGGTTCAATACATGGAGCATTTTAAGTTGTAATCTGTCCTATTGGAATATGGAATGGAAGATTGAATTTGACCATTTTTACTTGCAGTATTTAACACATTATGCTAAAAAACTGTTGTTGTCTACAGCTCAGTGTCAAACCGTTCAACTAAATGACTGATCATACACGTTAAATGGCACAGCAAAGTTTGTCACACATCATCCTAAAACAGTCTATAAGAGAAGACATTAAGTCATGTTCTAAAACACTTCACCTTTTTGGTAAGAGGTGGACCTGCTGACGTATCCGCACCTCTATCTTATGTCTGTCTGATGAACATGGTAGTGCCAGACTCTTTGTTTGAGGATAAATTGATGCATGGGTAACATGCAGTAGGGACTGAATGATACTGAGTTTTAAAGGCCAGTGTAATGATAGTTACAAGCAGGAACAAGTGGCTAACAACTGAAATGTTGGAAATCAATCCCTGAAAAAATAATTTGACATAACTGGAAATGAGTTATCTTTGATTATTATTACAAAGAGCTGAAATAAAATGTATCAGTCTCAGTCATGAATCAATAATCCATCCATCCATCTTCTACCGCTTATCTGTGGGGTCGGGTCGCGGAGGCAGCAGCTTGAGCAGGGAAGCCCAGACTTCCCTCTCCCCAGCTACATCACCCAGCTCCACTGGGGGGACCCCGAGGCGATCCCAGGCCAGCCAAGAGACATAGTCCCTCCAGCGTGTCCTGGGCCTTCCCTGGGGCCTCCTCCCAGTCAATCAATAATCACGGGACTAAATTAGAAAAATTAGATGCTGCAGTTCATACTCTCTGAGACACTATTTTCCCCTATTGCCAGTTACTCTAACATGCAATGCATTTGTCTTGCACAAATACTGCAGATACTATATGCAGCACTACCCGACTGTTGCATTTGGCTGTGACAGTCTTTGCTGTAATATAATCACAAAACACCTTGGTTAGGTATGAAGTTATATAAAGTACATTGATACAGACAGCTGGATATTAACCATCAGCTACTACTGGAATGAACTTTATCAGTCCTGGTAGTTTATTATTATTATTTCATATCCTATAACTATACCATAAAATTGGGAGGGAGATCCTGTAT
The DNA here is from genome assembly GCA_029823295.1 of Pseudamia nigra. Taxonomy (NCBI): domain Eukaryota; kingdom Metazoa; phylum Chordata; class Actinopteri; order Kurtiformes; family Apogonidae; genus Pseudamia; species Pseudamia nigra. The sequence goes on from JAQQAE010001171.1 coordinate 23,677, forward strand.
GAGTTGAGGGAATCATCATAATTGGGTTTGAAGTTGTCATAATGTCTTTTCCAGCTCTGAAAAGTAACATTACATTTAATAATAGACATTATGGACAGTATTAAGTACATGTGATTTAACGGTACTGCAAAGATTTTTAGGTACTATTTTCCAAATCTCATTTCTGAGCTGTTATATTGTCACAAAACAGTGTCATTTAAAGGTCCAGAAGAACCCCTATTAGGAGAATGTACATTTTGTGGATTATCTTGTTAATTTTTATTCATTTTGTTGCTTATTTTATTCATTATTGATCAAGTTATTTATTTTGCTCATGTCTGTTTGTTTTGTTGGTTATTTTCTGCATTTTTAGGATTGCTTTCTTCCTTTCACTCATTTCTGTCGATGTTGTAACTTAATTTGACATTTTTCGTTCAGTTTCTTGATTATTTTGTTCATTTTTGCACATTCTTGCTTGGTGTGTTCATTTTCTTGATTTCTTAATTCATTGTTTGTTTTATTGATATTTAATTGATAATTGTATACATTTCTGTTTATTCTTTCATTGCTTATTTAGCTATTTCTGCTGATTTTTGTTGTGTACCTTGCCTATTTTTGTTCATTTTTCTTGAGTATTTTGCTATCATTTTTATGCATTTTCTTAATTCATCTCATTTGTTGTTCATTTTGTTGATATTTTACGCATTGTAACTACCATTTAGTTGTTTTATCATTCTGCAGTTTGTCATTTTTGCTCATTTTGATAATATTTTTGGTGTTTTTGTTTTCATTTTTTCAATCACTGCAGAAATAAGAAAAATAAAATAAGAAGACCTCCTTTTTATGCAGATGTCTAAGAGTGTCTGTTTGAATTGCGGTGAAATCTGGTCACTTTCCTTGTTTAAATTAACTCGGATTAAAATTGCAGTATTGGCCTTGATAATCGGCATATCATTTTTCACCATATTGTGCAGCCCTAGTTAAATCTGATCACTTCAGGGTGATTAGTACTGTCAGCTGCAGTGTCATGGTTGTACCTTGGACTAAATATATGCAGCTGCACCAGATTTCCTGTGGGTATCTGTCTACCTCCTATGTCAGCTGCAGTTCCCCTGATTCATGGTGATCACACTTACAAACACGCACAACACGTACGTATGGAAAATAGCGGCTTAATTTTCATTGACCTTTGATCTAAAGTCCATTTTTTTAGCTTTAAAGTTGCAACTACCCCTAATACATGTGTTCTTTTTTTTTTTTAACTCTGGACTGGCTTTACCTTTTGAAAACAGATTTGTTCATTATGCAGATATTTTGCTCCATTTCTGGTCAATTTGTGGATTATTTGGATATTTCTCTTCCCCTTTTAGTGAAATTGTGGATTATTTTGTTCATTTTTGGTTGTTTTATTGTTTAGTTTGTTCTGTCTGTATTCATTACTGTGCACTGTCTTGATTATTTTAATTTTCTGTTCATTTTGTGGAAGCTTTTGTTAATTTTCATGTCACTTTGTGGATTGTTTTTTTTTTTTTACATTTTCTTAATTATTTTTGTTCGCTGTCTTAGTTTTTTTTTGTTCGTTTTAGTTACATGTGTCTGTTATCTTATTTATTTTTATTATTTATTTATTGTCTTCATCGCATTCAGATTTTTTGAATATTTTGCTACGTTATACAGCCTTTTATCTTTTGCATTTGAACAGTAGGATGCTTTAAATGCTTGGAAGTGGATTCATTTACAGCCAAAATTGACATTTAATAGATTACTGCTTTAAAAGTTGGTTTAAACAATCTCAACGAGGTCTTAAAAAGCATTCAATTTAACCATCTAATACCGTGAAACACCATAAAACTCATTACGCTACAATTTTCCCTGCAGGTATGTCCACCTCCTATGTCCACCTCCTATGATCACACTCGCGCAAACACATTATGTACGTGTGAATATCTGGGCTGATGACCTTAGGCAGCTGTAACCGGTTTGTGTGTTCCTGCAGAGAAAGCTCCTACCTCTGCTCCACACACATGCGCACACACACACACACACAAACATATAGATTACATACATTCACACACCCACATGAGCACTCTGGTTTTGTTTTTTGGGGTGAGGCAGCTGGAAAAGAACAATGAGCAGCTTGTTGAGCATTTAAAAGCTGCAGCGTGCTCCCTCTTTCCCCTCTAGTCTTCTTTTCTATCTTGCCCTCACATTTTCCTGGATGACGATGGGAAGATAACACATCAGTTATATTCTTTGATTCCAGATGAAGTGGAGACAAGATGAGAAGTGTCAGAGTCACTCAGGAGTGGATGTGGGGAAGATGATCAGCCTTGGTGGTCTGTCTCTGGGTAGATCTGCAGCCTGAATGTCACTCTAACTACTACGAACCATGCCCCCTTATCAGTGTCACTTCCAACACCTTGCTGAAGCCTGTGAAATTAGGTTTTCAATTCAACCTAAAACATGATCGGGTTTTCAGTTGTAATTTATCATACAATATTGAACCTGTGTTTTCAGGGTTCTGGTTCAGTCCCCTGCCTGTTAACCAGTTGGTAATGACCAGGGCTGTACATTGAAGTTGTAATACTCCCATTGGCCGCTGGGGCACCTGCGTTCACTGCGCTCCAAAAAGCCCTGACTTTCATTACTAAGTGATTTAATTTTTGTCACGAGTGCTCATGGTTTCATATGTTTTATTTGGACCCTCTCATAAGTGATCTGGTGGTCCCTCTTTAATTTTTTTGCTCCAATATTAAGATATTATGGCAAATAATCTAACAAATCCCTGTCGTGCTGGGTTTTGATTGACATGTCACTATGATAACTGAACTCGCCAGCAGAGGCAGACAAAGTCAGACCTTTGTCTCCCTCTATTTATTTAATAGAACGTAGTTTTCCTGACAGCTTGATAGTTGTGGGTAAGTGCTTACACTAATAACACTGTAATAAGCAGTTTGTCCAAATATGGTGACATTCTGTTTTTGGTTTCAAAATGTCATCTCGGAAGTGACAACCTGATTGGCCTTAAGATGTTTGTTCAGGAAGTAATGGGTGGCACCACAATCACTTTGTCCAATAATATATATAGTCTGTGGTCTAAACCAGGGGTCCCCAACCCCTGGTCCGCGGACCAGTACCGGTCCGTGGGTCAATTGGTGCCGGTCCGCAGAGAAAGGACACATAACTTACATTATTTCCGTTTTATTTATT
>JAQQAE010001172.1:0-26865 GCA_029823295.1 Pseudamia nigra
CCACGGACACACTGCCAAGTCATAAGCCAAGGTAAGAATACACTTTAAATCATTTTTAGAACCAATTTCATGCATTCCGTTTCAGATAAATAACATAACTTCCTTTTCAAATAATAATAATAATGAATAATTGTGCAGGTATGGGTGTGTAATACATACTGTATATGGGAGTCTGTCGTGGGTCCAGAACGGATTAATGGATTTACATGTAAAAGTCTCTTAGGATACAGAGAAATTCAGACACCGAGCGTGACGCCGGAACGGATTAAACTCGTTATGCGAGGTACCACTGTATTAGTTTAAGTGTGTGCATATTTATGCAACCAGGTTATTTTAAGTTTTTTTTTTTTGTTTTCCCCTTTAAAAAGTTTTCGGTTTGTCTTTCAATAGCATTGTACAGGTTATAGATCACATTAAAAGGTGAAAAAAGTTGTGAAATTATTTATCTTGGTGTCAAATTTTACATCACAAAAGCCTGGCATTTGAAACAGCGGTGTGTAGACTTTTGAGATCCACTGTAAATCTCTTTTCCTGCTCCTCTGTACGTATAATGTATAATCCAGTAGAAGTCTGTACATGACCAAAACGGACTCACATAAGCCACACAGTTAGTAAAGTTGTATATAGGTATTGTGGCATGATCTCTTATGTACAGACATATCCGTGCCTCAGCACATTTCAAAGCTGACTTTGCGCAGGCAGGCCAGCGGGGAAGTGGGAGGTCGACCCACAATGATGGTTGAGTGATGGTCATGGGAGTGCAGCAGCATAGCGGGATGACTTGACTCAGCCAGGATTTAAATGCTCAGCTGATTAGGGGTGCGTAAGGCAGGGACGACCGTGATTGGACAGAAAATTAGGCTCAAGGTCAGATTTCTGCACCTGTCTGAACTGCACACAGGCGTCATTTAATTTCTACATGTACATGCGCAGACTGGCTTTCAAATGCTCCTTTTCCAACTTCATGTATTTATGCTGTCTCTACTGTATATTAGAGAAGAAAGGCGACAGCAGCTTTGTTTTGTTACATTCATTACAGCTGACATTGTGAATTAGTTTGTGCATCATAAATACCAGCATGACAACTTTGACCATTCCAATTTGTTTTGATTGATGGAGAAACCTTAGGGTGAGGTCAGTCATTGACACAAACACACAAAAACACTCTTATGCATCTTTTTAGGCTTCTTGAACACTTCTATGGCAGGCCTTGGTGCATAGACCGATCATATCAGCTGAGTAGGTAGTCCTTAATGCATACCAGAATGGAAATGTGTACAGACTAGCAAACAATGTGGACAAATGCATCCCAGGCCACCTCTGAATGCGTCCTGGTTGATTTGGTAGGAATGGATCCTGCAGTGGGTCCTGGGCTTGTTCAGATCTTTCATTAGAGCTGTCTGCAGGTCATCAGATTTGGTCAAATTTGAAGGGGAGGATGCTGATGCCAGATCTGAACGCGGCTTATGTTTAGGCTACAGATGTCAAATACAATATCTTCTGGATGCTGGTGTTAAATGTTTCAACGTGTTTGTATACAGCACATTCTGAATATGCAGTGTTTTTAACGGCAGCTTCCAACACATTGCATCTTGCTTGTTTACTATCAGCTCTGCATGTTGCACACAAACCAAACTGGCCAGTTTATAAACTTGTGAATAGTTTACAAGTTAGCACAACAGGCTCATGTCCAAAAGAAAAGCTGATATTTATGGATACCTGTTTAATCTTTTCAATATTATAAAGTTTTGGATAAACAGATTTTGTATATGTGAAGATAGTTGAAGAAATGAGAGTGGGATGCTTGGTTTACGTGATCCAACAAGACCATGTGTTAGTCGGAACATGGCTGTGTGTAAAAAGGGATAGAAGAGAAAGATCTATGATCATTAACCAAGGAAACAGCTGAGTAGGATTTTTTTTTCGGATATGGGCAAAATAACAAATATTTTGTGCATCCAATTGGAGCCACTTTCTCCTTTTGTTTCTTCTCCCATCACAGTGCAAACAAGCAATGCAAGAAAGAAACAGTGAAATCTGCATGTTTCAAATAGCAATAATTTCACTAACATTCACAAGTCAGCTTCAAGATTGCAGAACATATCTTCTGATGATATCCAGTCTGCTTTTAAAGCATTAAATGTAGGACCACACTGAACTCTCCAGGATGCATTTTGCTCATTATTACTGTAAAATGCATCATTAACTATAGTAATTCAATGTTACAGTTGCATGGAGGAATATGAAATAAAAAGTCTGCTCAAACCCACAGTTTTATTTTGAATTTTTGTCAAGCTCCAGTAGTTTTCAAAGATACCAGAAATTTCGTGCTGAATTGAAATTAAATGTGCATGAAATGATAGAAAGTTCTCAAAGTTTTGTCAACTTCATGCATGATAATGGTGCACTCATAAAAATTGTCAGCTTGGCAGGATAATGCTGTTTAACTTGCTTTTCTTTCTTTTGTTGCATTCTCTGCTGCTCTCGTCTCAGATTAGTTTCCCTTCACTCACTCACACACACACTGCCACTACACAATGTACACACAACCTATACAACACACACAGAGACACACCTAATATACAACACAGTTCTGTGGCAACCTTCATCCTAAGAAGAGAAGAGGAGGTTTACTTTCATCTGTCCTGCAGCCTTGATGGAGTGCGGCAGGGATCCTCTACACTCTGAGGTACAGCATCCATCCAACTGGCCACTCTAACAGGCTGTTAGTGCAAACTGTTGACTCAGCGTGGTCATCCCATTACACTTATCTCTCGCCTTGGCTGCTGCTTCAGCACACACGTGTGCATGAGTGTGCGTTTGTGTAATCAAATGCACCCTGAGTATGAATGCAGGTAAAGAAAAAACACACAAAAAGCAGCAGCTAGTCTGCGTGCAGTTTGTGCACAAATGCACATGGTTGAAAAAATATTGTCGAGGCAAGCAGATGCACAAAAAAGGCGCTTAACATGTGCATTTGCAGACACACACTCCTCTGTTCCAGTGGGTGCTGACGGAGCACTGTGGCTGCCAAAAAGTGCAGACTGACAAAGAATGGGCAGCATTGTGACCAGTGCAGTGATATTTACTCTCCCGTGGCCTCAAGAGGTTCTGTTGCATATTCATGTGTGTGTGTGTGTGTGTGTTACAATAAGAGTCAAAGAGTGGTAATAGCTCTTTCCTCAGCTGACTTCATTTAACAAAGAGTGGCTCATCTGTGGAAATGCCGCAGCGCACCTAACGCTGGGTGGTTGCTGTGGAAACCACACATGCCTGGAGATGACAAACAAACAGCTTGGCTGCACCAAAGCTCTTAAAGCCACATCCACAGTTCCTCGAGCATCCACACACACCCCACGCAACACAAGTTTACAACTACAAAAACATCTGTGACTGTGAGAGATCACTACATTATTTCCTCTGAGTCGCCTGGGACAATTTCAGTCACATTAAGAACACCTTTCTGCCTAAATCACTTTTGAATTGCACCAGGATCACATTTGGATTTTTAGGGGATTTTAAAGTGATGTATTTTCCAAACTTTCTAAGCTGTTAAATCATCAGAAAAATAACATGAGCATTTTTATGAATCTACAGAATGCTAAACATTTCTGAGACTCAAAAAACATAATTTCACAATGTCTCCTTCATAAAATGTCCATATTAGGTCAAGGCAAATGTGTCCATACTGTGACAAATGACTGAACATGACAAAGACTGATGCAGCACTTATGCTGATCTCATCACACACAAATTGGATGCAAATCCATGTGCAGATGTCATTCAAATAGAGCTCAGCCATCAAAGCTGCCATGCTCAGAAAGTCATTGAAAAGCCCAGTGTGAACATGAACCTGCTTCACTGGGTCAGAGCAGGAGTGTCCCACTGCACAAAGGCCAGTCTGTGGAGAGTAATGCTCTGTGTACGGCACTGCTTCTGTTTAGATTGAAGCTATGGCTTCACTTTATGGCCCTGAAACAAACAAGACTTTATATGTAAAAGTGTGAGGTGTAAAGGACACAGGACTTGCACAAAGTTCACTTAAACATTAGAAATTCCTTTCAAATTCTATTGTCATGCCTCAAAATATTCTACAACAGTGGTTCTCACAGCTGGAACTGACCCAATGGCCCTTCTTACTAGGATAATTTACAGTTGAGGCAAAAAGAAGAAAAAAAAAAATTAGCCCCATATGAAAATGTGATTTGTTGTCTAAATGTTTCTCATACTTCTCACCCCAGTTCTGATACTTGAAAACACTTTGATAACTTTATATCCTTCTCCTGCTTTGTGTCAATCCTTCTCAGATCTAAACTCATTTCTTTTGTTTTTGACTTGATGCTTTTACAAGTGATGCCTCAAATCCTTTCTGAAGTGAATATTGGACAAATGATCAGTTTTAACCTCAGTTCACATCATTACTCAGTGAAAGGGTAGTGGTTTGCACTATGCTTGAATATCAGAAAATCTGATATTCTTTTAAAAGGAACTGAAAAAAAATTGGGGCAGGGGGTCATGAGGGCTAATAATTTTGACCTCAACTGTATAAGCATGCAAAATTGTCAAAATGTTGGTTTGGTGGGTTTTAAGTGAACTGAGAAACTGCTTGGTCAATTTGACTGGTTCTAAATTCCCATTAGAATCACTTATATTTACTTCCTTCAAAACTGAACTCACTTTCTGTCCGTCACATCATCCTCTGTGGGTTTTATGTCTTTTATAGAGTCTCATGTCTTTTCTTTTATCTGCTGGTTTCACAGACACACACTGAAGGACAAAAACAGACTGAACAGCATTGTTAAAATCTGTTCTCAGAGCACAGGAGTCAGACAAAGGGACTTGACCTTTTTCTGTATCAACAAATCCTCAAGAAAGTCACCTCCTCCTGGATGTGCTTTCACCAGTGACTTTTCTCAGTTGATATTGGGACTCCATTACACTTTGACATTTGAAATCTTTTACACCATGTGTATTATCTTATGAATTCACTGTACGTAGATGGATTTATTAATTGTATGGAACTATAATTAAAAGACATGCTTTTCCGTTTTTTGATGTAAACGTGGCAGAAAGCTCAAAACACCTTTGGTAAAGCAAATCACGTTTCACAAGTCTTGCAACACTCGGTTCGACTTTTTTTTTCACCTTGGCTCACTATGATGTTACAGCAAGCCGACTTCCCTAGATGGTCATTCTCACTGTAGCGGTGGCTAAGGGTTAGGCAAGCCTGTGGCCTGTGGAAGAACATGAACAGCTGTAGCAGTTACAACCCTAGGTTACAACAGCAAACTGGGCAGGTGATAGTCAAAGTGTCAAGCTGAATGGAGCAGTATCTGTCTCTGTGAGCACCACTTGTTGTCAACACAGATGCACAGTCCACCTCCACGCATGGCTCAGCAGCCACACAGCTCCACGCCGTGTACCTCAGCAGCCGGAGTGAGACACACATGACTTTACAACACCACTAATAATAGTAATGGCAACATTTGTTCACTATTAATTGGTTTCTTGCAGCACTCAGAAACTTAGAGTCGCATATGTTTGTATCTGACCAGCCCCCACTGGACTTCTATAGTTTACAGAAAAGAGGTACGTAGTGAATCTCCTCCCCTCACCTGGAAACTCTGAATGAGGCAAATCCACTCATTTCAGGAAGAGGGCTCCCCGCTTGCAATCTCTTGCTTTCATTCTGAAATAACTACAGACTATTTTGAGTTATCATGGTTGGAAAGCCAAATAGAGGTAACGGAGACTGAAATTAAATTGCTGCAACTGAGCATGACAGGGGCACTTCAATATTTCTAATAAATATTTCTAAAGTAATATTTGTAGATTACTTTGAGTCAACTGACCTGATTCTACAAACTGTTCAAATAAATTGTTCTTTGTGGAAATGATAAATTAGCCTCAATCTGAATCATTTGGAGTTTACTACTATACTGTTATTATTGTACAGTGAGCCTCAGACACAAACAATTTATGTCTTCTTAATCTAATTTTTCCTCATATTTTTTTAATAGTGTGATAGGGTTGTACCACATCACATTCAGCAAACTTCAGAAAACTCCTATGATCCACATAAACATGATGAACTGTCAAGCAAATGATCAAGAACAAAATTTAAAACCTTATATTAAAAAAAAAAAAAAAAACAGACATTGGTGATTTGTGGCAAATTCTCCTAAAGTAGTAGAAGTATACAGTATGTGTTCCTTCACATATACTTCAAATAAATGTACTTCTGAGAGTTGTTTTGTAGAATTCTTTTACTCTTAGTTACATTTGGCTCCATATCAGTGAGTAAAGTTTTTAAAAGAAGTAAAAAAATTGAAATAAAAAAAGTAAAATAATCATCATCATTAACAAAAATAAAATGTGTAACGAAATACACATTTTACTCAGTTACTCATTTAGTCGTAGCGCAATGAGTACAAGTAAAAAAAGTTATAATAGAGAAGAATGGGCAAAATAGTCAAGTAAATTATAAAATGAACATCAGCACAAATAAACAAAATAAGTCAAATGCAGAATATAATCAAGAAAGTGAACCAAAATAAGCACTAAAATTAGCAGACCTAATAAATAATCCAGGAAATAAACAAAAACAAAATGAGTAAACATGAACAAATTTAGAAACATGAGGAAAAAATTCAAATATAATAAAGTAAGTTAAAAAAAGTTTAAAAACAAAAGGACAGAATTGACAAAAAAAAAACAAAACAAGCAACAAAATGAAGAAGATGCAGAAATAATCATGTACATTAACAAAAATAACCAAGATAATAAACAAACTGGCCAAAATACCTGTTGAATACAAGACTGTAATAAATCCCATGCTACTCTTGAGTAGATTTTGAGTAAATTTTTGAGGTAATATTTTACTTCTACTCAGGTACTTATGGTTATGAGTTCATAGTTATTAGAATTATAAAGTAATTGCACTTTTACTTACAGTAAGTACTGTTTCTGTTTACGCTGCACTCTACAAACACCATATTTCTAAACAAATGAGTTTATCTTCTATGAGACATATTGTCTATAACCTTCTCTTGTCCAGGCAGGTTTTTAGATATTTTCATTAAATTCTGGTTAAAGTGAAACTCAGTACCAATTTACATGTACTTTCATGTTAAAAGTCAAAGCCCCAGTTCATACTTAAGAGCTCAACACTTGATGTCTTGATGTGGACAGAATGAAGACAAAAAGACCATTTTCTAGCTCAAGAGGAATAAACTTATCACACCAGCTGAGTCATGGCCGAGCTTCTGCTCCCTCTGTCAACAATCACACACCAATCTAAACACTGATGGGAAGTACAGTGGGCCCTCTTCACCCGAGTCATAGCACAAGCAATCATGAGTCAGCTTAAGCCCGCTTTGGCTGCAGTGGTGGTGGGGGTGGGGGGGGCGTGCGGCTCGGCTCTTGGAGCCACTTTGTGCCAGAGCAGCATTTTCACTGCTGGCCGTCACCTGACTGAGAGAAACGCTGAGCTGGGTGGAGCCACACTGCACTCAAACAAAGGACACTTTCAACGCATGTGCAATTTGTGTGCAGTTAAGAATAGTGTGCATTTTACTGCACTCATCAGTGACGAGGACCTGGTACAGAAGGTTCTACAAGACAGACATGGCATAGGGAAAGAGGAGTGGTAGTTTCAGTATTAAACGTATACATACGTATGTAAAATAATATACAGTACTGTGCATACTGTATGTCTTGGGTTTGTTGTTGTAGCAGATCATAACGACCCAACACGTGCATTTCTCAAATACAATAGAAACAGAATACACATTTCATACATATTTTTTTAACTGTTTGGTATAGAAAATATGACATCTAGTGTCTTAAACCACTTTTCATTAGCATATGTCAACTGGTTCTTATTGTCTGCGCTACTTTTTGTTACAAGAATCGATGTTACACTAAATGTGAAGCAGTTCAGTTCTGAGTTTTATGTGCTTATACAGTGCAGATATTTTCTTCATTTATATTTACAAGCCTGCAAAACAACAAACTAAAAAGGTGGATATTTGCAAGCTCTACTCACATACATACTAATTGTAGTATAAAAGTGTAGGAGGCCAACAAAAGTATCAACAAAATTATAAAATAAAAATTATCCACAAGATGGACAAAAAGTAGCCAAATATCAAAGAAAATGAGAAAAAAAAATGAACAAACTACCCAATAAAATGTCCAAACTGAACACTGAATGGAGAAACAAATGTACAGCATTGAGTGAGACAAATCCCCCAACCCTGCCTGAACTCTACACCTATGTTTGTAAAGGATTTGCATTGTTCTTTTGGGAATATTATCACAGTACAGTCTACAATTAGTGTAGAGACACTGTGGAAACTTGCCTTTTGTTGCTTTGGCTTCGGCTTTGTTTTTTATGTAGGATCCTTTATGAAAATACACACAGTTAACCTTCCTGATCACAATCCCACATGTGAGTCAGAAAAATGATTATTTTCACTTCAGCACATTAACTTGAAATGAAAGTTATTTTTAGCCAAGATCAGCATCTGAACATCCAGGTGACAGATGAACTGAAACCTTGATCATGTCAGAAAAGCTGTTCAATGGCAACTTGATCTTCTGTGACTCAGTGGGAAACATCCATTTACACTGCTCAGGGTTCCCACTTCTTCAAATTATTTCCAGGATATTTTCAGCTGCTACAGTATGACAGAAAAAAGTAATTGCACCATGCACTAATACATCCTCCTGACGTACCATGTTCACATTCATGGACCTACACTAGCAACACTCTTCAACTCAACGTCACTAGTTTTTTGTCACTAGGTGCTTCTTTGGGGAAAAAAAAAAAAAAGTACAGGATCAGAAAAGTAAAAAATAATCAAGAATAATCAAGTGAGTTAACAAAATGAACAAAACTAAACAATAACAGCAACAAAATGAGCAAAAATGATCAAAATAATGAAGTAGGTAAACAAAAATAACACCAAAATATAACAAAATAACTCAATAAAATAGGACATTTGACTGACGTGGAAATCATGCTGGTGCAAAAACAAATCATGAGTGACATGAATTGCTGACTTAATTGCAGAGATCCGGTCGAGGAGATTAATTATTGCCAATATAATTTCCATTATGACATCTGAAATAATGTGAATGGATGAGGATTATTCTGTGTCAAGTGATCACATACTGTATTAAAACACTGCAGCAACAATTATTGACATTGGGCGTTTTTGTGATTAATCAATTAATTCCCAGTGAAGCCGGTCCTAAGCCTGGCTGAAAACGGAGAAGGCCAGAGGCCACATGGAAATTCAAATCATATCTCTCATTCATGCTACCACATCTAGCACTAAGGAATCAACGCGCTGCTGGTCAACAGATCCAAAAGGACAAAAGGAAATAATTACAATAGAATTAACCAAATGCAAGATCTTGATTGCTGCAAAATCCAAACTACACCTGACTAGATCTGGGACACTGACCATCCAACCACCAAGTTCCATGATGATGCTGTACTACTCTGATGGAGAAAAGCGGGAAGCTGTCAGCTGCCATATGCAAACTGCTTTTGTGACAACGGCCGCCCACTGGAAGGTCTGACAAGCAGTGATCAACTGATATGGGTTTTTCAGGACCAATATCAATACGATTATTAGTAGCTAAGGTGGCTGATAACCAATATGTGGAGCTGATATTCACTTGTAGTAAATGTGTAAAAAATGGCGTATAAATGTTGAATAATAAAAACACTTAACTTTGTTTAAATACCTAAAGCATGTTTGTTTAACCAAACAAATAAAAAATAAATATGTCCAGAAGTGCATGGATCCTAGACTCACAAGTTATTGTACTCGTGAGCTGTAGAGTTTTTCATGTGACTTTCACACAAACACACACACACTATTCTCCACATTACGTACATTCAACCCATTGATAATACACATAGTCTACTGAGAGCAGGACCAGCGAGCTAATGTTATGGTAAAAGCTAGTCAGCCTTCATCTCGTCGTACTTCCCTGCAACAAAACTAGACTGAATTGAATTTCTTACGCACTCTCTCTCAATCACACACAGGCTTCTACAATCACGGACCGTTTCCACATCAATATTACAAACAGCATTGTTTCAAGTAATTCACAGACATGTCGGGAGGTGCTACTATTCGTTCGACACGACAAAACACGTCTGCCGTGTGTGTGTGTGTGTGTGTGTGTGTGTGTGTGTGGGGGTGTGTGTGTGTGTGAGGACAGCTTCCGCTTCGGCGTCTCTGCCACTTACACTTGTTTAACCAATCAGATGCCACCATGGGTGGAACAAGGCAGCGGAGCCAAAATAAAACATTTTTAAATTGATTTCTTGATATCGGCCCGTCGGATTTAAAAAAAATAATGATACAGATACACGTCAAATTTCCAAATATCAGCACCGATAATCGGCCCGGCCAATAATCAGTCGACCTCTACTGACTAGTGGTACCAAAGAAAACTCAATGAGAAATTCTGGAAATATTAGCAGCCGACCATCGCAGAGGCCCGAAATATTACCACCAAAAATGGAGGAGTATAGTGAGTGGCAAACAAAGACCAGCAGCATACTGGCTGAGAAAACAACACTGTCCCCCAAACAGCTCCAAAATACAAAAACCGAAATGTTGCATCTTCTTGGGACCCAAATGTCATACGTTTCATTCTACATACAGTATAAAACCACTTTTAAGTACCGTACTTTAGTTCACCAGCCAAAGGAGAAACACAGCAACTGTGTTTCTCCTTTGGCTTTCTGAGTTGGATCAGTGGAAGGTCACAGAGGTTGAAATTATATGTGGCGCAAAAGGGAAGAGAGATCAGGGCAAAGACAAAACAAAACAAAGCTGTGAGAAACATTGAGACTTCTGTAAAATCACTCACAGCATTTGAACTTCAGTGACCCGAGCTGATGAACTACATGAGTAGCTCCTGTTGTCCCGTGATTGTGCAGACGGACAGAGGGACTGAGCACCTGCCAGCACTTCACACAGATCAGACCACTCAGCCTCGCCGAAGGCTCTCCACCACACAACAACAGTAGCAGACAGGCTCTCCTCGTGTGCTGTGTTACTAGAGGTGTGGCTGTCGAGGGGTGGTGTCTGTTACAACTTGTAATGAGATCCAGCGTGATCACTTCACTGGAGCTGCTGTTGTTTACTGTTGCAAATGAGGTGTGCAGTCTAACACTACAGGTGGACACTCGACAGGATGCGGTGGGAAGTGATGTCTGGTAGTTTAAGATTTTAAAGTGTTACTTCAGATTATTTGAAATGGGCTGTTTGAGGCACTCTACATTACATTTAGACTGTTTGCACCAACTTACCTTCACCTTGCTGCCAGACATTGGGAGGTGGGGTATAGTGCTCTGTTTGTATGCATGTGTCTGTCCAAACATTGGGCTCTGTATCTCCAAAGTCCCTGGACCAAAAATGGCATAAGCATAGTGAGGGTAAGGTGGAAGGTTACTATGGCAACTACCACCTAATTTGCATGTAAATTAGGCCACAGCATTCATAAATAACAAAAGCCTACTTTAACTTGTAGTACCAAAACTACTACAACTAGAGGCACAAAAGTTTAGTATCTGATAGAGTCCAGGACACCTCTCACTCATTACATGACCTTTAAGATTGGTAGGGTCTGAAATTATTGGGCTTTGACCTATATACATTTCTAGCTGTGTAGGATGAAAATGTTATATACTCCCGGGTTATTGACTGTGCTGTTTGAAATATGCTGTGGCCATCAAGTTAGTGGAGAGATACTGCAGCTCTATTTCTGTATCCAAATATTTGGCTCTGTATCTCCAAAGTACCAGGACTCTAATTAACCAAACCTGGCACATAGTCAGGATAGGGGGAGGGCTACTGTGGCAACCACCAGTTGATTTGCATATTAATTGGGATTAGACACCACATTTTAATATACAATACATATGCATTTCTATTTATGTAGTGAGGTTGATGTCACATAGCCCTGGGTTATTGACAGTGCTGATTCCAAATATGCTGTGACTTTCAAGGAAAAAAGTCAAAGTCATTGTCAATTTTAGGGTCATACATCCAAAGGTCATTGTATACAGTACATATTGCAATGTCATCAAAATCTTTGCTATTATTAAGGTTTCCCAACATTTTCTCTGTCACATTATGCATTTGTATTGCACCAATTCTTTATTAGGATTTGAGCTATTAATTAGTTGCTTATTAGCTTGTATTTGTGTTGTACAGCTTCTTTGCTTTTCTGCCGCATGGGACCAGGTGCAGAGTGCAACCATGAAGAACATTTTGTTTGGTCCCTACTTTGCTGAGGCTCCAAGTGCAGCTGTACCTGCAATCATGCTGAAGTAACGCCACTATACTGTAGGTTCAAATTCATTACAACCAGCTGGGATCTACAGTGGCAGTGGTTCCTAAAATGAGCAAAGCTGGGACGAATCAAGTCATGCTGATCAGGTACTAGCAGAAGAAAGGGGGGAAAAGACTCAGTTTGTTAGTTTGGATCCAAACCAAAGTGTAAAACCAAAGTACCACATAAAGTAATAAATTAAGGCATCAGTGCTGAAGAAACTCCTGTCTTCGGTTTGGTGCTTTGAAGAGAGTTGGCTAAAAAGAGCAGTCTGACAGCAAGCAAAAGTGGTCATAATATTCCAAATACAACATATACTTAAAGTAATATTTAATTTATGTATACAGTAAATATATTTTAACTGCAAGCATGTCGGTTCTCCGGTTGTTTGTTGCAGCCGTCACTCTTGCGACTACATCAGTGTATCACACACACTATGGAGTCATCAGTGCGTAACGCCAGAAGCCTGGAGGGAGTCCACTCCAGCTTTAACTGACCATGAGCAGCAGTAGATGAGACAATCAATAGGACCCACTGATTGAAATTCAGACGTTCAATACTTGTCCCACTTTAGAAAAGTGGAAGAGAGCAGCAGAACAAATAGCCCATGGCCTCAACAGTATTCCCATTCCAAGGTCTCACTAACACAGACATATGAATTGATTTATTACAGCATTATCATCATTCCATTTCCACATAAAAACTGGCTGTACCTTCTAACTAACTTTTCTACCCCTTTCCATGTAATCACAATTACCTAGAGATTCTGCTTCACTGCACTGAATTCAGCTCAGCCTGAATTAGACATAATTGCTCACAGTGTAAATAAAACCCTAAGACACTTCCTGTCTTCCATTTTCAAACGCAGCAATTGCCCATTTATTAGGCACAGAGCAAATAAAAGTGATGCACCGCCCTCTGTGCAGTGGAAAGCAGGCTTCCTGATAAGGCAGAAGAGAGATGTCAACATGCTGAGGTTAAAGCAGAGCAGATAAACAAAAGAAAACTGGAGCTAGAGTGAACACAGACTGCTGATATGGCTTCACTACAAAGTATCACTTACAGATTTTCCCTCAGAGGATTTTGAGTAGTGATCAGGGCTGAACAGCAATGCATCATTTCTCCTTATGTAACCTGTAAAGATTAAAATCAGAAACTTCATCTTCACTGAAACTCAGTAATTAGACTGGGATCACTTATCCATGAAACACTCCAGTTAGTGCATTAACATTTTAGGGGTTCGGTGCTGACGTCAGTATCAGTACAGTCTGCGTTTCCAGAAGCACAACAGTGACCACATTCATACAATGTGTGGCATTTTACTGCCATCACTAAAAAAAAGCAGTGGGTGTATGCAGGGACAATGTGCAGCTAAAAAAGTAAACAAAAACATAACACAGGAGAAATAGTACTTTATTAAACTAGCGAGCACTTTGAGAGCATAGACCTCTGCCCAGCAGCTCAGTTCCCCCATATTGTTATTTATTACACAAGCGTCCCAAATATGTTTTATCTTCAGTATTAGATTCCAGGACCATGAAAACCTATCCTTAGCATTTGGAATCACATTAATATTATTAATAGTTCACCTATAATGTGATAAGTTCACCTATCTCCCTATGGCGAAGAATAGTGTATTTAGAAAAATTCCTAGATCCAGAATGTGATCGGGATCACATCTAAACAATTGTTCCTCGTATCATTTCCGAGCTATCCGGAAAATTATACATTTTGGGAGTCTACATAATGGAATCTATGGCACGGATAGGAAATGGGTGTGGTCGACAGGGGCTCAGTTACAATTAAATCAGCATACACTAAAACAGTGTGTTCAGGGCTGAAAACCAGGAGTATATGGACACGGTAAAATAAAGCATCTCTGTGGCATTTTGAGCAGATTTGGAATTAAAAGTTGAATTAAAGAATTAAATAAACTTGTTAAAAGAGGTACAACAGGTCTCCTTTCAAATTACAAATCAAAATAATGGTGATTGCAGCTATATTCTTTTCAGTACATTCTGATGCTTTGCAGCTTTCATAGTGTGGATTTATGAACTTTCTGCAAATTCACACAGAACGAGGATCAAAAAGTTCAGTAGAGTTATGAGGTTTTTAGGACTTTTAGCTGAAACTTGTACTGATTACACTCCAAAAGTAAATCTGTAGCATTTATTTTATTGCCGAACAATGGTGCAAATACATACAAAGCTTCTTATTATATTGATGGTAGTACTGAAATATGATAATTGTAGAATCTCTGGAGACTATGATATTTAGATTTATCGGTGTCTGGCTACAATGGCTTTGAAAACTTATCAATGACCAATGTTTTAGCTGACTTAGTCCATGTTGTCACTTATAAGCCTGCATGTAACATTTGAGTCAGTTAGGATTTCCTCATCAGTGCAGATTTTCTGTCAATGTATGGTCTGCGAGCTACGATGGCAAGTCATTATATCTCTCCACTCAGTGTGCTATCTGTGGTCACTCAGTGTGCTGTAGTACAGGAGACTCAAAGATGAGGGGGTGGCTTTGGAGTTTTGGTTGAGTTCACTTTTCTTTAAGCTGTGCAGATTTCTATACGGTTTAACAGAAATCACTGGTCTTGTTGAGAGTCAGAACTTCAATGTGCTTTTGATGCATTTTGACCAACACTATCGAGAGCAAAACATTTGTGTTTCGGGAGGGGGGGGGGCACACCTTCAGGTAGCCGACGAGAAAGTTATCCGATAGCTTCAAAAGGGCCAGTGATGATGAATTATTGACTGCTGGTTGACAATGTGACAAAGAATGGCCTCCTGAACACGCTCCCTTTGTACCGAGACCTGAAAGCTCCTCTGTCTGAGTCTCTTCTTCCTCTCACTGCCTGCCCCCTCCGTCCTGTTCTTCCCCCCGAACTCCACCCACACAGCTTCTCAATGGAAAGGTGTGCCTGCTGCCTGCTTTTACCATGGTGTCTGTTTACTCAAAGCTGCTTTCACTTAGAAGAGACACGCTGCAGCTGCTCCTGAGAGGAGGTTAATACACTCATGGACTCTGCAACTACAGCTTAAACCCCCCTGGGCTTCAAAGAGCTCCTTCACTGTGAGTGCATGCACTTGAGAATGCATGTGGTTTGATTAATAGCATTAGTGCAGAGAAGACCCGACTACATCCTTCCCACGCGGTGCAGAAAAATTACTTGGAAACATGCAGACAGATTGCTGTTAAACCCTCCTGGATTGTATGCTATTGAAGACATGTGACCATAAATGTGTCGTGGTTCCAGACAGGGTTGAGCAGTGAGCAGATTTTTTGCCTTGCACTCTTTGCTCCACAGGAAATGCACCTTGACCCCAAATCCCAGGGTAAATGAGGAATCCAAAAAAGTTGCCCTTCTGGGGTCTCTAATCTGCCACCGACATGCAAATAAAATACGAGACTGTGCGGGATGAATTTTGAATTATGAAACTGCAAATTAAGCTAAACAAATATATCCAAACCCTGAAACTGAGTCATTAATATTTATTGCACAATTGGCCTTGAAACAGTTTTAATGACCTATAACCAAGAGCTTGCAGCTCTTGCTGTATACCTTTCTAAATTTGGAGTCTGAGCCTGAGAAAATAAGCCTTGCAAGAATTTGCATCAGGGCCCTGGCATTTGGGAGCTGATCAGATAAGAGTCTGGTAATTGCTCACATTTGACTTTTCAAACAGTGAATTGTACAAAACAGATGTATTGTATGGCTTGATGAGGACGAATTAGCCTTCACTTTCCTGAAACAAATAAAGGAAGAACTATTGCCCGAAAGAGGGCAGCTACAGCATTGAAATATTTTCCAGACCATGAAGAACAAGGATCTTGCTCAGACATAAAACACTGGAATTCGCTTTCTCAATCACTGGCACCACAACAGCTATGAGACCAAAAAGCTGCATTTCAAAACACAAAAGGAGATGCAGTTCATCAGTAACACAGCATAACAGGCATTTAAGAGACAAAACCTGTGCCCAAGTACAAATCCAGATGGAACACTATGGCTAGTATGTCTCAAACTTTTATATTACTTTTACTTAACTGAGGTTGTTCAAAGTTCATGTATGGAATTATCAATTATTGAGAGCACAGTGAAAACAAGGTTGCATTTTCAGCCACTTAAGTAGTAAAACGACTCTCTAAAAGCTGTAGTTTTGTTTGCTGCCCCATTGACATTACTTAGGTAAACAACACTGCCACCAGTTCTCCACTTGAGCCACAATGCACCACAGTGGGGAACAATAGGGCCTGGCTGAGACGCAGTGTCAGGTTATATAAGACACAGGTCAGTGTCTTCTGACACGCCATCCATCATCCAGGAGCTTCAGGCTATGAAGAGTAGATGGTTTCCTCCTTGGTGAAAGCTTCTCATTAGTGGCAGATAACAAGACGTTGCAGTTAATTATGAAATTAGCGCCATCAACCTCAGACTGTGACCGTAATGCAGTACTAGAGCCTGGGAGAGAACAAGGAAGATAGACTATAAAAACAAGGAGGAGGAGAAGTGGGCTGGTCTGTGGCTTGAACAGAAATAATAAAACATTTAATCGATTTTAAAATAAGGGGATATCTCAACTAGCAAATGCTTCTGCTGATTTATTTAGAGTGGGTTTATCCACATGCACTACCAGTCAAAAGTTTGCACACAGCTTCTCCTTCAATGTTTTTTTGTATTCTTTATTGTTTTCTACACTGTGTACTAATTAATACTGAAGACACTAAAACTATGAAAGAACATGTATGAAATTATGTAAGAACCAAAAAAAAAGCTAACTGAATGTTGGACGCACAATCGAACCGAGCCCCCAGTCCTACTGAGTCTACTGGACTATGTAGAAATTACATTAATGTGCTTTAGACCATCAGTGGACTGTGCAGAGGTGGGTACAGAGCAGGGAACAATGACCAGGGCTGTTCAGTGAGGTCAATGTGGAAGTAATTTTAAATTGTAATCCCACCGCTTGGCCGCTGAGAAACCGATCGTCCGGCTCCAAGAAACTTTTTCCCCCCATGGAGATACATTGGACTTCTATCTGAAAATACTAAGTGAATAAATGTTTTCCATGGGCCATCATGGTCTCAAACATTTTATTTGGACTCTTTAATAAGTAATGTGATGGTCCATCTTTAACTTTATGCTCCGTTATTAAGATATTACAGCAAATGATCCAACAAATCACTGCAGTGCTGGGGTCTGATTGACATGTCGCTGTAGTAACAGCTCGCTAGTGAAGTCGGTCCGATTCGGACCTTCATATCTTCTTTTTATTTAATATGTTCATAGTCATACATGAGATACCCACAGCTGCAGTCGAGTGTAAGTGTTTACACTGACAACACTGTAATATGACTTTGTTTGACACTGCGTGGTGAAGTTTTACTGCATCAGTAAGCTAGCGGCTAATATTAGCTTCCCATGAGTCCCCTGGCATGAACGCTTCTTTAGCCCCACTGCCGTTCATCCAAATATGGTTACATCCTGTTTTTGGCTCCAGGAAGTGACAACCCAATTGGCTTGAAAACGGCCCTTCAGAAACTAATGGGTGACATCACGGTCACTTTGTCCAGTAATGTATACAGTCTATGGTACAGAGTCAATAGCCCTATGAGTGTTACTACAACTACTGTACAAATCCATACTATGGCAAGAAACTTTCAAGTAAATAGAAAACACAGTCCATCATTACTTTAAGAAATGAAGGTTAGTCAACTAGAAAAGGTGTGTCTGTTTTGACTGTTACTGTAACGCAGCAACAACGCATTTTGAGATGACACTTCATGTCTTGACAATAAAGCTGATAAAATCCAACCAATTTGCTTCCACAGTATCACTGGGGCGAGCTGATAGGACTTTAACCCTTTAACTGCCTACTTAATGTCACTAAACATGACTTAATATGAACAAAATAAGCAACAAATTTGAACAAAAAATATTAAATTAATAAAAAATAGAAAATAAATTATTAGAAAAATGAACTTAAAATATACAGCAAAATGAACAAAATCTGCAGCAAAATGAACAAAATAAGCAATAACATAAACAAAAACATTTATTTAAAAAATGAGTAAAAATTATCTTAAAATATGCAAGAATATGAACAGAATATTAACTAAACAAGCAATACAGTCAACCAAATTGAACATGACAGGAACAAAATAAGCACAAATGTAACAAAAAAACAAATATATATTAAAATAAACAAAAATGAACTTAAAAAATGCATCAAGATGAATACCAGTGAACAAAATATGCAATAAAATGTACAAAATCTAAGTAAAATGAAACAAAATAAGCAATGAAATGAACAAAATTGAAAGAAAAGAAAAGAAAGAAAGAAAATATGCACAAAATCAACACAAGTTAAACAGGAAATTAAAGGGTTAAGGGTCATTTCACACCCAAATCATGAGGTCCAGACTATACCACTAGAAATGATCCAAATCTACAAATATGAAAACTTTACTCAGAGCACCATCAAAACCAAAGTATGTCTTATAATTTGGATAGTTTGCACTTTGGGTCCAGTTATACATAGTTACAGAGACTATCATCACATTAATGAGCAATAATGAGCCACAGTGGACATATCGTCAGGGCTCTCTTAATAAAGGACATCCATGGGCCACACATGGGAAGAGAAGTTTTTAACAGAAATATAAAATAATCAGGTTCATTTGGGGATCTCTCTGTCAGACTAGACTTGAAGTTAACACCGCTTTTCATAATGTGATAATTATACAGAATAGCAGCCATAAAATGAATCTATTTATTTGTAACCATACAGGTTTCTCATTGAATTTAACAAACACGCTGTCTGTAAAGCATTTAATGTCAAGTATTTGGAAATTAAGCTCATGTGATGATGAAAACAGGATGTACAGAACTGGGCAAAAGTCTGACGCCACCTTAGGTTTGTTGTTTTAGTCGATGATAATGACCGTGCATTTCTCAACCTGACAAAAATGCAATATACAGGAAAACCATCACACAAAAACACTTCAGCATTTCTCCACAGTGAAGTGTCAGTAGTAGATGTTACTACCCTTTAAATGTTTTGAACTGTTTGGGGCAAAAACTCTAAAACCTGGAGAATTAATCTAGGTTTCATTCAGCACATATCTAATGATTCTTATTTTATACTGTCATTTTTTTATTTACAAAGCCACAAAAAAAACTAATTGTGGATATTTGCAGGCACTACTCCATACTGATTTCAACAGGTTTATTCACTTGTCCTCTCTGTTTCGTCACAACCTCCAGATAGTAGCTATCCATGCTTTTATAAGTTAGAATTCATTTTAAAATTTTAATGTTTGTTTTTAAAGCTCTTAGTGGCCTTGCCACATCTTATTTATCTGAGATTTTAACTATTCGTGAGGGCTTTGAGATCATTGAACCAGCTTTTGCTGCACATGCCCAGGTCAAGACAAACTCCAGGGTGGGTGGCAGAGCCTTTTCAGTTGCCGCCTGCAGGCTCTGGAACAAGCTTCCCTCCGACCTGGACCTCTTCAAATCAAAACTTAAAAACATACTTATTCAGGATGGCTTTTTAAACACCCAGAAGGCTTTTATTTTATTCTCTCATTCTTTTTATGCTTCATTCTTTTAATTTAACATTTCTTTTACTAATTTATGCATCTGTCTCTGTGAGTGTAATTGTTTGTTGTTTTTAGTGATGGTTGATCTTTTGTGAAGTACTTAGGGGCTACAGAATAAAGTAAGTTACATTTTTGCATGTGTTGCCAAGTTTCAACTTTGAGGTTAATAAAGTTTGAGTCTTCTTCATTGTACACTTGCCAAAATAAGATAAAAACAGCTAACCCAAGATAAGACTTTTGCACAATTATGTCATGAAAATTTATATACAATGTACAACAGGATCAAATGTATATAATGTAGAGCTGTTCATTTTTGTTGTAGTTAATCAGTAAAATTACTAAGAAGAAATTTTGTCTTTTATAATGTTTTTATCTTTTGTGTCTTTAGACCCATTTTTAACACTTTGCATTGTTACAGTATCTTTTGCAGTTTTTGTCTTTTTCATTTTTTTAAGCATCATATTTGTGTTTCATATTTTTTTGCATCCTTTGCCTCTTTTTGAGTCTTTCACATCATTTTTTGTTGCTTCACCTTTCACTCATACTTTAAAGCCAGGACCAAAAATATGCCTCTAAAAATTGCATAAAATGACGATTTGGCATTTATCACATTAATTAACATTGACTAATATGAAATGTTTTTAATCAGAACATTTTTAGCAGCATCCTCCACTTCGGCTACAACATACAGTACATACATAATAACATAAGGCTTTAAAGGCACCATTCAATATCCATGTGTCGCTATGCGCTCATTCACTGTAATGTCTATTATCCAACTACTGAAAAGTACAAAATAGCCAAAAATATTCAGAAAACAAAACATGATCAGAAATATTTGAGCAGTCTGATTCCCAACGTCTCTAGCAAAACCCTAAAACTTCTGTGACAGCAACAGTGAACGCTCCTGGTCCCTTTTAGCTGAGCATTAGCCTGTGACCCCATCAATCAGGACAAACGAGACAAAGTCATGGCGGCGTGACCGCGGCGGGTGATTGCCTCGATGGGGCACTCCTACTGGGAATTACAGTCTGGCTGTGCTAAACATGAGACTGAGCAGAGACTGGATTATCAGCACCTTTGGAAACCTTTGACATAGTCAGATTTCTGCCAGGTTTTTGACTTTTACACAAGGATCTGCTGCGGCCCTGACAGATGACTAAGTGGATGAGAAAGAGTGAACGAGCTCCTGCTGAGAAAGACGCGTTGCTCATTTCCCTGCAGCATCTTGGTTTCAGTCTAGTGACACCTGAGATACAGGACTGGTATGAACTGTCAATCTTACAGGAGAGTCAATTAAATGCCAATCTTTGTTATTGCCCTGCTTGAAGGTACATTACAGGATAAGTCTGGTCAATTTTACTGTCCATCTAAGCAGTGCTATCTTTGTACTCTGAGCCAAATAGAGCTTATTCCTGTTTGTCTTAGACCTCCAGTTAAGAAAACACTAAACAAAACAGTGTCACATCAGTGCCCCAACATTAGGGCTGCATAATTTGGAGGAAAGAAAAATCATAGCTGAGTTAAATGGGCTTTGGTCCAGAGAAGACGGCAGCATTTCTGGATCGTGTTCACATGTGGCTTCTTTACATGATACAGCTTTAACTTACGTTTGTGGATTGCACAGTGATCTGTGTTAATGAACATCCAAAATTGTTGCGTTGATTAAGCAGTTTATGTGTATGATCTGATAACAAACTAGTCTTTCAAGATGCATTTGTACCAGTTTGTTATTATTATGATGTGTATTAAGTGCAAGGAAGCATGGAAATAATGAGAAACAGACTAATCTTTGAGATTTTTTTTTTGCTACGTATAAACAAAAATGCAGCCTACATCGAGGTTAATAAGAGGAAGGGGATGTTGGTAAAGTCACATTAAATGTTTATTGATGAACTAATGACCTGCAGACGACAGTACTATGTCTTTTATAAAGTCACGTAAAACTACAACATTGGTGCATGAGTTTAATGGTATAATGATGTGCAGTTTTGGTGTCATCAGCCACTGTTGTCTGCAGAGAGGAAAACATCACGACAGATTATTGAATGTGAAAAAAGAACCACTCTTGCATGCTTTCATGTATTATGTAGTGAAAAGAAGCAACATATCAGCACATAACGCCTTCATCAGGAAACAGGAGCCGCCAGCTAGAGACGGGGAATTCAGACTTTTGACATTCCCTGCTTTGTCACTGCTGCTCTGTGACGCTCACCTCCTTTTGTTCAAATAGGTGCATCGTGGCAACAGAGGAATCTGATGACAGGAAGCATTTTGTGAGGTGGCCTGCTGCCTCATGGGCCACAGCTGACATTACCCTTTCCATTATGCAATGTGCTGCAGTCACAGGACGGGACATGTAACTGCTTCTGGTTTCCTTACGTTAACTGAAACATTGCACAGTCATCCATGTGCTGAGTCAATTTCCTGACCTTTTAAACTCATCAGAATCTTGGTTTTCTAAATCCTGGAAAAAATAAAAACATCAGCACACATGTCTTTCTTCTTGAAAATAAATCTTTAGTGCAAATTCAGTCAGTGTTATTTACTCCAAATGTCGGTTAGATATGGGTCAGGATGCCAGCTGCCCATGGAGAGCTGATTAGTCAAAGTGGGGAGTGTAAAGTCATGACAAGTCTAATGACTGATGTGCTTAGTGGTCACTTCCTGCATATCTGTCACAAAAAAAGGACAAGTTGCAGCAAAGCTGTGTGCCTGTGGGCTGGATTAATTGAGTAGTACACTGAGAATAGTGGAGATGTATTGACAGATGCACTGCCTGTGGCCAGCATGAACACCCACACATCAGCTAGGCTCCAAGAAGAAAACAAATCCATCAACTCAGCCAAAAGGTTACACAAAGAGGCACAACAGCTGTTTTCCTAACTTAGTAGGTCAGGAACAGATACACAAAGGGTCTGAGTTAAGTTGACATTCAATAATAATTAATTTAATAACTCTACTCACATTTATTTAAATTTAATGCAAATGTATTTGTATTTCATTCGTCCTAGAGAGATATTTTGTTTGTTTATTAACAAGATTTTTCAGTCATCTTTATTAGAAATGCTGCTTGGAGTTCACAGTATTTTTTATTTCAAGATAACACCGATCCTTATTTTTCTTGTTGATTAATTTGGGGATTATCTTGCAATTAATTACATAATCATTTGGTTAATAAAAGGTCAGAAAATTGTGAAAAAGGGTCTCTCAAGGTCCAGCTTGGTCAGACTCAAAGATATTCAGTTATTACAGTGGGCAAAGACCGGGACTGTTCACTGAGGCGGATGTGGAAGTAACTTAAAGTTGTAATACCAATAGAGGCTGCCGGGACACCGTTCATTTGGCTCCAAGAAACTCAATTTCCATGGAGTTACAATGGACTTCTCTCTAAAAATACCAAGTGAATACATTTTTGCCTCGAGTCATGATGGTCTCAAACATTTTATTTGGACCCTCTAATAAGTGATCTGATGCTATATCTTTAACTTTTTGCTACATTATTAAAATATTACAGTAAATAAATCAGACAAATCTCTGCCGTGCTGCGGTTTGATTGACAGGTCGCTATGGTAACTCGACTCGTCAGAGTCACACCCAGTCGGACCTTCATATCTTCTTTTTATTCAGTAGAGCATAATTTTAACCTGAGATACGCCTGACTGCAGTTATGGTTCAGTGTTGACACTAACAACACCCAAGCTTATGAACCTGGAATCTTTGAATTTGGGCTTTTTACTAGGAAAGTTTTTTTTTTTTTTTTTTAAACAATTAAGACTTCAAATCAACCATCAATTAGGAAGCACTCAGAGTGCAATTCAGCCAACCAGCTCATTTTCCACCCTAATGTAATTTACACCCAACAATAATTGGCCTACATTTATATTATCTACATTATAGGATTCCTTGACCATGAACATATACCCATAGCATTTGGAATCACATTCATATCATGATTAGTTCAATAGTTATTCACAGAAGATGTTTTTTTTCCATAATGCTATTTTCTTCTGGATCTAGCTCCATATGTAATGAAGATACAGAATATCCACTGCCACTATGCTGATTCAGCAGAGTCCTGACTACAGTTTTGTGTTAGTTGCAGAATTTTTCCAGGATCCAGATGAAACTTTGAGATATTGTAGAACCTACTGTGACAGAATCCAGTATTCTTGTGCCAAGTATTCTGGACATTCTTTATAAAGTTACATGCAAAAATGTTGAAATTGGGCCTCTCTCGCAATGATAAAGAATTCTTGAAAAATGTCCTGAGTCCAGACGGTGATCCGGATCACTCCCAAAAGCTAATGGATTGGTCCTTATGCCATTTCCAATCTATTCGGAAAATGTTATCAAAATCTGTCCAGAACTTTGAGTTATCCTGTTAACAGACACACACAGACGGGATGAAAACATAACCTCCTTGGTGGAGGTAATTGTTAAAATAGATGATTTTTAATTTAATAATAGATTGATAATGGTTTGATCATTGCAACACTAACTGAAAAGATCTCTTAAAAATACACTTACAGGCATTTCAATGAAGATGTGTTGGACTTTGTGTTATTTCAAATTTTCAAACCAAACTTTCATTTTTACCGCACATATATATTCCAAACACTTATCAGTTTTGGCAATTACTTATATTCAGTATCAGCCCTTAAAAATACATGTATTGGTCCAGGTCTACTCATTCCAGGCTCACCAACCTCAGATGAAACATCATAAAATGAGAAAAGTTTTTGGCATAAATGCACAAATCATGAGATCAGTCATGTTATCTCTGACCTGACTTGTACAGTCTGTGCAGGGGAATGTGGGTGTGGGTTGGGAGTGTTTGGAAATACAGAGGTTGAGGTGTGGGCGATGGGAAGCGAGAGGTTTGCAGACAGTCAAAGGTACTGCATCTCGTGTCCTTATAAGGACAAACATGGACACCTCCAATCTCTGGAAAACACAGAAAAACTCTGACTATTAGATAAGAACCTTAGTCAGTGTGATGTGTAAGCATCGGTCACAAATGAGATAATATGAGACAGCTGTTCCTTTAAATCGCCTCTGGCTCTGTGTACATGAGACACCTGGGTCTGCACAGACATCAAGATTCCAAGATACCAGTGTCTTTATACCTGGGGTCAAGTTAAGACTTGTGCTGGACTCAAAATATTTTAAGCACTCCCCGACATGCTCAGAAGCATCAAAGTCTATTGCAAAACACATCCCAACAAACAGTCATGGTTTGGTGGTTTGCCTTCACTTGCCCATTAAGATGATTCTCTCTAAGTAAGGTGACCTGAAATGAAGAACTGTGACTGACTCTCCAAGCAAGATCATTTACAAAGTCTGATAATATATTTTTACTCGGCATCAGACAAATCAGTGGCCCTCAGGCTATGCATAAGTATGGTAGTGTGTCCAGGAAAAAGCACTAAGAGCTGCGACCTTTACATTCTAGTTTTATGCATATTTCTGCATCTGCCTGCAATGTGACAGCTGAATAGCAAAAACTGTCAGATGTTGCGTTCCTGTTTTAATTTGCTCTCTCCTTGACATATTTATTCCACACATCACAGCCCGCTAAAAACATCTCAAAAGCTCAGGAAACAGCTTCAAGGTGTTTCATTAGTGTAAACACACAATGGGTCACGAAAATGTAAATCAGCTGACAACTGTAGAACACATTACCAAGTGAAATCAAATTAAATTCAGACATAAAAGATTTGACGACAGATAACGAGTGGAGCTGTATTTCATTATACTTCTCTGTGTGGTGTGTTGTGCTTTTATTATATAAATAAATAAATAAATAAATAAATAAATAAAGGCTATATGTGATGATGAGGGCTGCAGTTGTAAAGGAAGTACATATTGGTTACTTGAAGGTTCAGTTTTAGGAGGTTTTTGGAGTGATGCAATTTGCAGAAATGGCGAAACCAAAACCTTTCTTGTCTGGCCTCCATGTAAAACACGCAAGAAGAAAGTCAACACTTGTTTTTGTATTTTGTTTAAATTCTTGTAATTTTTCTACTAATTTGTATATTTCATGAGACATTTCTAAAAGAAAAAGTCCACTCAAACTATAATATTACAATAATAATCACAATATGACTTTTTGACCATATCCTGCATCCCGAACAAAACAGAAGCAAATAATCACAAAAGGAACAAGCTGAAGGCAAAACTCAGCAAAATAATCAAGAAAATGCATGAAATCATGAGGAAAAACAGACAAAAATGTATAAAATGACAAAAATAGTAAATTAACTGAATAACAAAACAAAAATGACTAACTCGACAAAAAAGAATACAAAATAGTCACATAAAGGAACAAAAACAAGACAAAGGAAAAAAATAAGTGAAGCAATGAACAGACTTGACAAAATAATCAATAAAATGAACCAAGTAAAAAACAAAAATCAATAAAATAACTAACAAATTCTTTTTGACATGTTACCAGCAAAAAAGTACATCATACTGTATGTCATGTGGTACGTCAAGGGTTCAGATATTTTTGCGGCTCTAGACATTTCTTTTTCTTTCTGTCCAAAAATGGCTCGTTGTGTTTTAAAGGCTGCACACCCCAAACTCAGTTTTCATATTTTGGATTAAAGTACATTGACAGTGTTGCCTCTGTTACATTTAAAATTGACCATTTTCTTATGAATGTACAAAGAATCCGGTAACGTCAAAGCTCTCATTATCTGCTGATCAGTAGCAGAGTTGACTGCTGAAGCCTGTTGAAGAATGTGGGTGTGTGTTTCTGTGTGTACACATGTGTATAAGTGGATGTGTGTGTTGTGGTGGATAACCCTGCTCCACTTGAAGCTGAGGACAGAGGTCCTTATGCCGGGCGGGGGGGGGGGGTCCTATGTCAGGTCTAAA
>JAQQAE010001173.1:4330-26864 GCA_029823295.1 Pseudamia nigra
TACAACTTTTAAATACTACCTGAATTAGTACTAAACTTTCAAAATGCAAATACATAGCGTAAAATGTTGACAAGACCAAGACATAACAGCAAGAAGACTGCTTCTAGTTTTATGCTCCTGTAAATTGGTCTTAATTGCTTTTCTCTGGAATTTTATCTCAGATCTGTAACACGCTGCTTGTGTTTACACCCTAACTGCAATGATCATTTTACAGATGTTAGCAAAGCACTGGTGAAATGATACTACATTTTGCGGAGATATGCAGCAGGTTAATAGGTTTGCATTGTTCAACCATTAGAGAAACCCGCTGGATTTGGTAAAAGGAATCTCAGATGCATGCCATTCTGATGATCTGACATTTTAGATATGGTTATCCGCTTGGAACCAGATCTCCATTCCTATCCATGAGCATCAGCACTGAATTATTGATCAAATCGAAAACCCAAGTCTGCAATGAATAAAAAGACTAAGTCGCTACAAAATAAAATGTCAGTGTCTATGTCAAAAAGCAGCATTTC
The DNA here is from genome assembly GCA_029823295.1 of Pseudamia nigra. Lineage (NCBI taxonomy): Eukaryota > Metazoa > Chordata > Actinopteri > Kurtiformes > Apogonidae > Pseudamia > Pseudamia nigra. Next base: position 4,849 of record JAQQAE010001173.1, read on the forward strand.
CAGTGTGTTGTTGCAGCTCAGGTGTTTGTTCTTCCATTTGGCGACGGTGATTCCTAAAACTGGCACACACAGAAAGAAGAGAACACCAGTCCTACCGCTGCAAGAACCATTTACATTTACACATATTCTAGTAGAGTAATACAAGAGCCCATACATACACAAATTAAACCATAAAAATAATTATTCAGTAGACTGATATCTGGCTTTTACAGTGACACGTGGAAAAGCTGCCTCATTAAATCTTGGATGACAGAGTGCTCCTCGCTGTGCATGACGCAAATGTCTTGTGACTCAAAAATGTCATGCATTGTTGACATTTCACAATGGCTGCAGAACCATTTCCATTATATTCATATTAATCAATATTAAGAGCACATTCAAATGTTTATAATCATAAACTCTAAGACATAATCTCATACATGGGCTCTAGTTTATACAGTTATGAGCTGTACCAGCCTGGCAGCCATACTTTACAGGAGACACAGTGAGGAGTGGTGACAAAAAGAACATACCTGATGATGACACTGGTTCAAAGGAGACCAGTCTCTCCTGGTCTGCTGGTGACGTGGGAGATAAATGGCACCGCTGGTCGTCCGGCTAGAGCCGGGTGTCAAAGACAAATGAGAGCAAAACCCACCAATCAGAGACAAGACGCCCCTGTCGTCCACAGGGCGGTGGGGGGAGTGAGTAATTTGTTACAGGTTTGAATATATCACCAGGATTGACGTGAACATAAGTGGAGTCAAAGGGCTGAAATTGAGGTCTTGTACTATATGGACTATAATGAACTCATTATGTATTTCCGACATACCTTCAAGGGGACAGTCCCGTTTTTATTATTAAAATGAAATTTGAGGTTTAAACTTATTTTTGTAAGATCCCAAATTGTACTATCAAGAAAATCTATTTGAAAAGAGATGAAAACATCTTGTGTTCACAGGTCTTTCATGCTGACACGGGTCTGTTACACGGCATGGTACACAGAGATTCAGAATCTCATAACACAGCTGCAGCTTCACTTTCACAAAAATATACAAAGTCCCCATAAAGACTCAGCTTATGGGCACATAAATGAGGATGAGTCTTTGCGAGAGTACGGCCACATCCCACTCTGCGATGATGTGTATATTCCCGAGGACATTTATGACTCTCTGTAATGGATTGTGGCCCGTTAAAGATTCCCTAACTGTTCTTCTTTACTGCCAAGCAGATTTGCGTTTGGCACAGATATTTTCTCTTGAGAGCAGTATGGTTTCAATTAAGTGCTACGACCAGTTTCGAGTGTCTCCTCACTTGGACATTTTTAGTATTCCTCGCTTGTGCCTGATGTGACTTTATTTTTTACTCATTTGATGAGTAAGAGTAATCCCCTTCTTCTGCCTTCAGTAATAATAGCCTTGGAAAGAAACAGTATTCATTCTTTATTGATTTGGAAATGCTCAGGCTGGAAAACAGACAGCTCCCAATCCACACCTACATTACTCAAACATTCTCAAACAAAGACTTTCTGTATTTATTCATTTACAAGCTCACTCAAACCATCACTTTAACAAAAACGCAGCTTAAGACATGCAAACATACTGTACATTCATTCACATACACAACATAAGAAAACACACCGAGTCCTATGGCTATTCATCAGTTTGTTTATATCAATAATTTCACATAATTACAACTCTGTTTTGTCAGGGTCTGCAGAGTTGGAGACTAAATGCTTGCTCTTGGCTCGGAGTTATATTTCTCATTCCAGGGGGGATGTGAGAAATGGAGGGTTCATGAATAATGCCTCTTGCCTTTGGCATAACAAGGACAAGATTAATCCCCTCTCGCAAACACCACAGCCCTTTTTCTGATTAATTTCACATTTATAATTTAGTAATTGCAGGACTCGGACATTTGGATATACAGCTAATGAGATTTACACGTGCACTTTGGACCCGCGTCTTGCTCAGCTGGATTCTGCATTGTGCATAAGTGGGTACACCTTCTTTCACAGGAATGTGCTTGGAATTCCATTGCATTTTTACAGCACTAACATGAAGGAGCCGTATCACCTCCTTAATGAGGTATTAGCAGATATTATAGCTTATTGCATAAGTTATTACTGAATTAAGACGCTTTTTTTTCCTTCTAGAACAGCCACGAAGTCAGTTCAGTTGTGAAATACTCAGTTCTGATAAAATATTGAAGCCCCTCAGTTTTTGATTTTTCCTTGCAATTGTGCTTTATGCTCCCTATTGTAAGGATAGTCCACATCAATCCAGATAACAAATAATAGCATTTATGCCTGTAACAGACACTGAGTAAAGTTTAAACAAGTCCTTAGGGAATAACATTTGCATGTACATGATCTTTAAAACATGTCAAGTCAATTCAGTGGAAAAGAAAGATATATGAACCAAACATGCAAATTTGCAGTGTCATTTTTTACAGTGTCCAGCGACCGTGTAACACACCCAGTGTTCTTAAAAATAATTTAATGTAAAACAAGAAAGCACTCAAAGAAAGCAGACGTCCCTTCATAGTGAAAACCTACCATTATCATTTAACGTATGTTCATTTCCCCCATAACGATATTACACCCAAAAGTAATATTCTGAAATTAATTTGACCCTCATTATTGGATTCTTTCACCATCAAAACCTACCATTAGCATTAGTTCTATAGTTATTTACCAAAAATAAATTTCCTATAACAGGGGTTTTCTTTTGGATCGAACTTCATAAATGTTGAAGATACGTCAAACACATTACTGGATCAGCAGAATTCACACTTCAAGTTGCTGTCAGTTTCATGTCTGTAGCTTTATTTGCTACCTTACAGTAGCTATTTTGTAAGTAGAAGCATTCTGGGTCACTGTATCCAGACGACTGCCCATATCTGAATCAAATTTTATGGTTCAATAGAATCTATTATAGAATTATCGTATGTTTTTTGGCTAAATATTTCCAACTGTTATTTGTCGAGCTACAAGGACAAATGTTGAATTTGGCCCTATCACACAACTGTGAAGAATCCTTTAAAAGTCATCTGGATCCAGACCATAATTCAACAAACAAACTGATAAATAAACCAACACTGACAAATACATAAACTATATTTTTGTCAGCCGAAGTACACAACTAATAATTAAATACACTCATGTTATGACTTGAGACATTCCCCTGTGAACAGAAATATTTCATACAGTGACAGAGGAGAATTTTATGGCTAGAAATGGTCCATGGGTAAATTTGACCCCATAGTCGGTTCTAGTGTTTTATATCTGCACTCAGGAAAGAGGCTGAAGATTGACATGGCCAGCACGAGCCCGGTTTGATTTCGGGGATCCCACTGGCCTCGTGCTGCCGATACTATTGACTACTGTCAAACCTTCAACGAGATGCCCTTTGTTTAGATATGACGGTTTAGCTCCTGTGTCATCTGATTGACTGCCCTTGCATAAAAATTCAAATAACAACCGCTACCATATGCATGAACAGGGGGAAGTGATTACACCAGCAGTACTAGCCGGGCACCCTATTAAGCATGCAGGAGCCATAATCAGGAGAAAAATGCCATAATTTGGAAACGCACACCTTCCTTTTGGAGCTGTCTTCTCACACTGCAGTTCATCGGAATAAATAGATAAATATGTATATACAACCTGAGGCTGTTTCATATTAGATAAGTTTAGCCATTTTTCCAGGGTCCCCTGTTGAAGCAGAGGGTAGAGTTGCACCTGTGAAATGTTAAGTGCACTTGATCATTCCAGCTGTCAGTCATGTATTTGATCCCCCCTCCCTTTTTGATTGGCCAAATCTGTCCCGTCACCCTCTGGATATTCTACACGCCCCAAAACTGACACGGCACGTCTTCAGATTAATACCCATCACAGATCATTAAAACTCGTCAAGTTCTTTTTATGAGATGTGTCAAGGACTCGAAAAAACCCAGATGATTGTGTTAGTCAGCGTTAATTTTGACAGCAATTTTTTATTTTGTTTGAGTCACAGTCTTTTGACTAAAATGTCATTTAGTTTTAGTCATAATTTTGTCATCTAAATCTAATCAACTAAATTTCATAAGGGTTTAGTCGACTAAATCTACTGTAGACTAAGTCTGTTGTAGATATAGTTGACCAAGGATAATGCATTTTTAAAGTTTCCTTTGAATTTATGAAATCACAATTTTCATGTAGATGAAATGAAATTGCTATTAACCTGTTGACATCTGAGTTCTTCTGTAACCGTGACATGAATAAATGAGGGGAAAAAAGTTGAAATATAACACCTACACTTCTTAAAATGCTTTATGTGCATCTCAGATTAATGGGTCAGTAACTGATTAAATCTGTGATGTTTACTTTGAAAGACAAAGCTGTGGTTCTAACTTTGTAGCTTTGCAGCAGTAGCTCATTAAATAACTTTCCCCTGAGCAATTTTACCTTTGAATGAATATCTGACTCACCTGCAAATGCCACTTCAGGGTCATCATATTCTTCCTGGTAATAATAACTCCACACAGTTTAAAATACGTAGTTTTCCTTGTCATCGAACATGACATGCTCCACTGTTCTCTTTCTCCTAAGCATTGACACGTTTTTTTTTTGTGTGACTATCGATAATGCTTTTCTTGCTTCTCGACTCACCCTGTTCCTCTTTCTGATTGGATGTTATCTCTCAACTTTTCTTGCCTTTTCCTCCTTTTCTTCCTTGGTCTCTACTCCTCCCGCCCCTTATTTCTTCTGGTTGGATTTTGTGTCTGGTCACACATTTTCATTTCATTTTTATTTGTTGACGAAAGTGTCAATACATTTAGTCAGAATTTTGCTGCTGTGAAGTTTGTATTTAGTTATCATCTCGTTTTCATCAGAAAAATATTGTTGGTGAAAACTTTGACGAAAATTAGTAGTAGGACTTTAAAAGTACATGAAAGTAGGCGTGTGTCTATGTTTCCACAACTGTACTGTATGTTCCCACATTAATGAATAATCAAACTATATAACAGAGAAGTCTTTACGTGTGTGTCTTTCTGAAGCCTCTTTTCTCCTGATTTGGGTGGCCAGTTCCCTAACCTGACCCTGACCCTTCCTTGACCCCTTACCCTAAGAGAAATGACCTTCCCCTCCCCACACTAGATGCTTCCACCAAATTTGGTTAAATGTGGAGCAGCAATTTTTGCATAATCCTGCTTCCAGATGCACATGGACAGTGAAAAACAGCAGTATTACAACTTGAAGTTACTTCTGTATCGGCTTCACTGCACAGCCCCGGTCATTGCCCACTGGTGATGTCATACTGTAGGTCAACCAGAAATAGCCCAAAACTAACAAGCTGAAAGAGTGTATATTGCCATCTATTATGGGCAACATGAGGCAACGTGATAATAAACTTCTGTATGTAAACTGGGACAAAGACAATTCAGAAAAGTTCCAATGAAATGGCTTAGTTTAAGTGCTGTTTAATTGGAAATGTACAAGCAGTCAGTGCATGTAAATGTACTGAGTGATTTTACATGAAAAATCTGGGTGGAAAAATACATTTGAAGACAATTCAGATGGACATTCACATTCAGAAATAAACCACACTCTAACAACATACAGAGATTATCATTAGTTTAGAAATGCAATCAGCTAATGACTAAAAAAAGAACAAATGCCAACATGAACCACTAAGAAGCTCAAACTTAATAACTAATGGAAAACAGAAGTATATATGTGCCACAATTGGCAAAAAAAGACACATTTTTGCCCACAAAAGAAGCAATAGAATGACATGATTGCATTCACCACATTGGAATTTTCACATGAACAAAATGTTGGAGAAAAAGCTTTTAAATTTAAATGGCACTTTCCTTGTTTGCGAGTCTCTTCAGGTCTCCTTTTAAAAGACCCCACGCAGCATTCTTCTGAAAGTCCTGCAAATGAAATTCTGTTCAGACCGGGCAGTCTCTGTGAATGAATTAAACATGAAACATGAAAAAAATGCGGGTAATGAAAAAATGACTGAAGGTATACCATCTATATGTCTAAGTCAAGGCAGCAAGAGTTGGAGCCAGTGTTTTTGGCACTGATTAGTCCCACATTCTTGTCAAAGTAGACGTAGTGTTTTTATTTTCATGCTCCAGCAGAAGGAACGCCAGGGGAGAAGCAGCTAAAATGACCATGACCAGAACCATACGCTGTAGCTGTGACTTTCACTGCCTCGCATATCATTTCCAAACTGTCCAAAAAGCACTTCTCTTTGGATACTTGAACCAAATCGAGCAGGCTTTCATCTCCGGATCGGCCCAAAAACACTTTCTGATTCTAAATCTTTAGTCTCCCCTTTGTCGTTCAATGAATTATGCCTTTGTAGTCACTGCCATCCCATGCACATACCCTTCACTTTTTATCATGTACCAAGTGACAAGGTAATGAAGTAGACAAGGATGTCATACACTAGTTATTGGCCCTCAGAGGCAATATACAAGTCAAAGGATTGGACAGTTTTCTGAGCTGTGACCCAGCATATGACAAGTGATCAGGCATTTATTAGAGCACAATAACACGAAGAATGTCACAGTCAAATTCACGAGACTTGTTACACGAATCAAAGTTTTGACTCTTATCCCAAAGGGACCCTATTAATGCCAAAGTGCATTTTTACCAGTATGAAGAGGAAAAGCCGATCCTACGGACTCACAAATAGACTGTGAAACTGAAATCACATCCATCACATCACTGCAGAAGCCTCTGTTCAGGCTTACGGCTGAGCAATATTAACCGTGGTATGTTCCCATCTCACACATCTGGTTCAGATGATCAAACGGGCCATTAAGTCTCCCAGTTCCAGAAGAGGGAGCAAAATGACCTGATAATTTCACTTGTAACACTTTTGGGGTTAAAGGTACAATGTGTGACTCAAATGTAAAAGTTCCATCCTGCTGCTACAACCAAGAAAGCGGAATTCGAGCCACAGTGTTTTTCTGTGTTGGAAAAAGAAAAGACAGGGTGATGGGGAGCAGTACTAGGACGAACCATGATAAAACAGTGCATGGAGTTTTGGATTTTAGTATTTTCATAAATTGTCAAGTGAATTTGTAGCAAACTATTTAAATGTCTTAAAGAGAAAATGTGAATTTGGCACTTTTTCATTTAGGGAGCCATGTTGTACCCATATTTATGACTTACAGGTGATCACTCATTGTACTATGCATGTAAACTCTACATTTCCAGCCATGTTCAAAACAAGCTGCTCCACTGTCTGCTGGTTTAAATGCATAGTTTGTCACCCTCTTAAAATAATTGCCTATGTCATTGTCTTTTTTACAAAAATGATTTTTTTTGCCTAAATCATCTCCTCATGATGCTGCCCCCTCTGGTAAAATTGCCAACATCTTCAGTTAAACACATCGTGCCATTCTACCCCTTTAGTATAATTGCCTATGACAAGAGTGTGACTTAGGCAGGTTCAGTTTTTTGTGTTTCCTGAAAAATCTGGAAAAAATAATTTGGCAATTATTTTAAGAAGGCCTCGATATGAGTGAGTGCGACCACACCCTTTTTCTGTCATTGCCATGGATACCACATCACTGCCCTGCAGGAGTCCTGGATGATCCTGGTAGTTCTGATGGTTCTCGTCATCCTGGACGACTGAGTGTGGGCTGAGTACTTGTTTTGCAGAATACTTTTACTCTTATTCAGTTACATTTGTGTGGAAAATAATGTAGGTCTACTCAAATTTTCCTTTGCTTCAATGGGTAAAAAGGGATGAAATAAATAAAAGAACAAAAAAATAAACCAAAGAACAAAAAAACTGAAAAAAACAAACAAAATTAGCAAAGCATTAACAAAATAATCAAGAAAATTAACAAAACTGAACAAAGCAGGCAAGGAGATTGTAAAATAAACTTAAGTACAAATGAGCAACATAAGCAAAAAGAAGAAAATAATCAGGTAAATTAGGAAAAGTAAGCAATATAATCAAGAAATTGAACAAAAACTCAACACAATACACAACAATATGGGTAATGTTGATCAAAAATAATGAAATAGTTTAACAAAAATGAACAACATTGGTGAAAAAAGTACAATCAAGTTAAAAAATTGAGTAACATAAGCAACACAAATCACAACAATAAATTATGAAGTTACTCACTACTTGAGTAGTTTTTTGTGAGACACTTATGAGTACTTGTTTTGATGAGTACTTCTACATAGAAAACAATTAGAATTCTAAAATACTTTTACTTGATTACTATTTGTGTGAACGCTGCCTGCCTCTGGTGACACACACAGAAATGACACTGACTCGATTAAAACATGCTATATGTGTTTCTCCAAAGAGTGACGGCTTTGATAGTTTTGCATTATAGTCAGACCTTCCAGTCTTGTTTTATGACTCTAGTCTAGTGTTGACAGACTAGTGTTGTTCGGAGGTGATGGAAAAGATTATTACACATGACATCTTGTAGCTGTTAGTCAAGGAGTGGCTGCACAAAAAAACATGTGCATGCAGAGATGGAGACACCGGCAAATGTTACAATCGCAAAAAATAAAGAAAAAGGCTGCTGCCCAGAAAAAATGATATGCACTGTGCACTAGAAGCTACAACTGAGGAGACTGAGGTGATGCAAATGTCACTTCCAACCTCCATTTAGCTCCAAAGAGCCCGGGTCCCATAGACATTTTTTCCTAGTCTTAGTTGTTTTATTTGGACCCTCTTATGCACGATTTGGCCTATCTTAAATTTATCTCTGATTGTTAAACTATGAGGGGTGAATAGAAAGCTTTGACTGACAGATCGATGTGACCGTTCACTCGCCTGCAGAGTCTAAACAACCTGACATGACCTGACCATAGGAAGACAGCGAAGGACACGGAGCGCTTCAAATGTGCCAGGAAACATAATCATGAGTAACTTCACATCTGTAAACACATCTGTGAACATAACTCCGATGCTCTGGATTAGTCTGCATGAAAACACCACATGTACAGTAATGGCGATGTACACTACGGTCAAGGGCGGGAGCGGTTTAGAGGAAATGGTCTACGATAACTTGTCCTCACTGACTCCTTATGATTTCTGTGACTCAGTTCCCTGCTGGATGGGAGCACAGACACATCATTAGAGAGACATGGGGATGGCTACGCACCACTGCCGGGGATGATGATGCGTCATGGCATGACTGGCCACACATGTTGCTGTTGACCTGCAGTGCACAGCATGTAGATCGGCAGCAGCAGCCCTGTTGTCTTCACGTTGTTAGTTCCTTCCTCATCTCCAAATGCCCTTCCCGAATGCCCTTTATGGCAGACAAAAACTAATGGGATTCAGGGGACAACTGCAGCAGCCATGATAGACAGAGATTTATTTGGAGGGAAGCGTGGAGAGAGTGATGGAGTTGTCTACTGCACGTTCAGTCCCCACATCTGTCCGGTTCTACTTGGCAGCACTTCTGAGCAATTCAGTCGGGAGAAAGATATGCAGGTGTTTTTTTTTTTTTTGCCTCTCCACAAACAGATGCATCAAGCTAAGCCGCGCCAAGCAGCAGACGGGCGGCAGTATCAGGCACATGAAAAGAAAAATGTTTTGTTCAGGCCCAAGCTGTGCATTTGGGAGAGACATGTTTTCAGCAAAATGTTTAAACAAAGTGTTTTACATTTAGAAAAAAAACAGCACATCCACATAGTGAAGGTTCGCCTGAAGCACTTGTTTTGACAAGGAACTTTTTAGATTTATGGATTGTTGAATACACAGACATACTTATTGAGAAACACAAAGAAATGCGTCTTGTGTTATTGCATGCGTTTTTAGTGCTGTACTTGAAAATGTCACTGATTTTCTCATATTACCCCAGTGAAGCAGTGAATTTACCAAAATGACACATGCAAGCCTATATCTAGAGTTAAATGTTGCCTTTCTACATTTCTACAAGATATCTAAAATTTCAATGTTTTTAATTTTAAAATGTCCAAAAATGTGGCTTCATTGTCAACAGTCATTTTGGTATTTGTTCAACTTACCTGTCACTCTGGATCAACTTTAAGTCACTGTGGAAAAAAAATGTAAATCTCATCCTATCCATCTTCATCCTCTTTGTCATCTACTTCCATATTTGCTGGCTTCCACTTCGCAGCAGCTTATACATGAAGCAATATTTACTCCATGACAGCACGGTGCATGTGATGCTTCATATACAGTATTGCTTTTGTGCTACACCATGACCACATCAGACTGGAATTGAATATTAGACTTATTTAAATGTTTTATGTTAAATGTTTTAATGTGAACAGCCAAATGATCTGAAAAATACATCTGAATTTTGTCGACAGTGTGAATCTGTCCCATTTATCTGATTATTTTTTTTCAAATATTACAGATTGATGATATGAGGGATACCAGGAAGCAACAGAATGAGGCAAACTGTGAAAAGATGAATCAAGGATTGGCAAAAAATTTCATGCCCGGTCTAAACTACGAGTGATTGCAACAAACAACCAGAAAATGGACCAAAATGAGTGTATCAGAAGTTCCAGAACACAAAGGCGTTCTAGATTATGAAGGGTTCTGGAACATAAAGGCATAATGTGGTGAAGGATACAGTACGTCTTCTGTCCCTGGGTTATTTGTCATTAAAAAGGAAGAGAGCGAATATGTGTATATAAAAAGTTACAAAATACAACGGGCTGCAGAATGCGAGAGTTCTTTAAAACAGAGATGTTCTGGAACACAAAGGGGTTCAGGAACATTAAGGGGTTATAATACATGGGCAAAAGGGGTATAGGAACATGAAAGGAACACTTCAGGGACATGAAAAAGATCCAGGGTGCATGAAGAGATTCTGGAACATGAAGCAGTTCCAAAAAATATGTTCTGGACGATGTGGGAGCAACACGGGGAAGGCGATGTATTATTTCCCTTTCATATGACATAATCTACAAGGAATAGAGTGAATATGTAATGCTGGCCCTATGAGAAATCGTTACTGCTTATGATGTTCTCATTCTACATCATGACCATCTCAGTGACTAGTACTGGTAACATTCTGATCAGTGATTGCATCCCATATCTGACACATATCATTGCTAGACCTCGTTAAAAGAAGAGCAGTGGTGGTGTTAGTCAAGGTCAAGGTCAAGGTCAAATTTATTTATATACTGAAGCACGTTCACAACAACTCGGCTGTCCAAAGTGCTATACAGGTTAAAAGACTAAAAGATACAATAAATAAAACAAATGAGCTAAAATACTGCACAATAACTATCAAAGCAAAGTTGAGCTAAAAGCCAATCCAGTTATTTGTGGTACAGTCGAAGTTGAGCTAAAACTCGAAGCTTTACTGGACAGTTTACATTCCCACCCTCACATAACGTCACAAACTCCAGGTTGTGAACGAAAGAACAAGATCGTAATGTTGCTTCGGATGGAAGATGGACGCTCGCTTAGAGCGAGAAGCACTTTATGGAGCTCACACTGGAACTGCTCCTCCTCCACATCAGCACATTGTGTCAGGTGGCCTGGGAATTCCGCTCCCCAGAGCAACTGGATGCGGTGGCCAGGAGGAACACAGGATAAATGGGTCCATGGATGGACGACAAAGTTGGGTTGTGCATTCCCAGCTAACCATTATTAACAAAAGCAATAGGTTGGACTGAGTTGTTAAAATCCTCAACTGCTATAACAACACTGAGTATTTATCCATGGTTTGCAGAAATGCACAATGGCAATATTTTACTCTGATGAGTGTGTCTGCAAACCACACATCAAATGATGCAAATACGGTTTTGGAAATCACTGTGGAAAACACATTTGTTTATGTTTAAAATGAAAGACCAGCCTGTGAGCTGAAACAAAAGGGGCACACACACTCAACATACTTGTCGTAGCACAGTCTCTTCTAACATGCACATGCTTTGTTCCTTCACTATGTCTCCTGCCCTCAAAATCTGTAGGCCAACCCAGCAAGATGCTTCTCTCCGTCTTCTATCCTCCAGCTGGGTTACAGTGGGAAGCCACATACATGTACCTGGCGCTACCACAGGAAAGGAAGCAGGAAATGCTAACCATAGCAGGGTTCTTTGTACATTATAGGAGATAATAGGCACCGTGTAGAGCAGTGGGGATGTGCCCTAAGCCATGTTCCACATCAGCACATCACACCACAGTGTCTGGACAGGAAGCTGGCTTTCCTGGCATCCCCCATGCCTGTGTTTCCCCTGCACTTATAATTGCCAAAACACTTCCCTTATATTCTACACCGGCTTATTTCCAGGGCAGTAAATAGGTAACTTTCAGATCTGCTGTTATTGTTAACCTTTGACAAAGTGGTTTGTTGTGAGACAAACGAGTGTGTGATGTGAAAATGAATTGAATAATTTTGCTATGCTGATCGGTAGGAGGTAAACAGCACCTTAATACAGCAATAAAAAGCGGTCAGGATTTCATTATCTCTCACCTGTATGACAGACAAAAACAAAGACGCGTATAATGAATCATAAATTCTGTTTGTGCTCCATGGATTACACCTTGACCTGATCCTGCTCCAACCACCTCAGCAGGTTTGTTACACAGAGGTCTGTCAAACAAACACAATCCATGACTGATCTTACCAGAGAAAACAAATCTAATAAGACAACAGCTGCTTCCCAGTAGCTGGTGCAGACTGACAATGCACTTGCCCTCCTCCTGGGAACTGATTGCTTTTTTTTTTTTTTTGAAACTCTATTATTACAAAGCATAAACAAACCCAGGTGAAAACCACAAACTCAAGATCAGTTTAAAGATATAATAATGATGTTTCACCGTCTAGTCTCGGTTGTGTGTTGGTGATTATCAGTCAATATCTTCATGGGGCAATTTTTTTTTTGTCAGCAAGGGTAATTTCACTTTTAAAGCACTGACAGTTTAATTCTTGAATGGCTTAATAAATCTGATGTCAGCCACATGCATGTCTTGTCTAAACAAGATGGTGGGTAATTGCTCATTTATTGGGCCAGCACTCCTTCCACAGTGTTTTCATGGCCTAGAAGATGGAGATAGAACAGATTAATGGCGCATCCTTTTTATCTCAAATGACAGTAAAGATTCTGCCTCCAGGCTCATAACTGTATAATCATCAACGCATATAAGTCAATAATAATGAAGACTGCTACATTATCATATTCCCTTAAATAGAATCTACTCAGCCTTTATTTGAAGAAAGCTTGTATTGACACCTTTTTCTCCTTTCCTCTGTTTAATATGCTGTGCAGATAGAGCCTCATCTTTTCAAAATTCAAAATTAAAAGAACTCTTCCATGTAATGCGTTGAAAATATGTGACACCTTGGAGTGAGGACAGGCTTGAACACTTGTCTCACACTTTTTTATTAAGGGGATATTGATTGCGGCCCATATTCCATCATAGGAAGTCATGGTATTTCAAATGGAAAGAAGAAAAACAAACACCATAATCAGGGGTCTCTGTTTCTGGATATAAACAATTCATTCTAAGGCAATGAAAATGCAATTATATTCAATTTCCACCATTAGATCCATCTAAAGACCACACTCAGAACCTTTATGAGCAGAATGAAGACCTTAAATAGTCATGTTACACGACATAAATCTTAATCTTTGTGCTGAATACTATACCGACAGATGACTTATAATTCCTACCACTTTACTTTTTAAACAGGTAAATATTTCAATGTAAAGAAATTGTACGTTAACTCAGTTGACTAAGTAGATAATAATGAATAGAGTTCAGGCAGGCTCTCGTCTGATTTAAATGCATTTCTAACACTTTATTATATTATTGTTATTTGCTCAGCTTAATTCAGGAGGAGTTTGGGGAGATTGAGATTATATTTTTAGAGATATGGGCAAGTGGTAGTCACGTGAGTGCAGCAGCATAGCGGAATGAATGGGTCTAAAGGTACAGCTGATTAGGCATGTGTAAGGCAGGGATGACAGTGAAATTTAAAAAGTTGTATTATTGGTGAAGCCTTTCTTAGATTCAAATTTCCTCTTACGTTGACTGTATTAGTCCATTCATGTAAAAATGTGAACTTGCCCTTCGATGATTCTCAAAGTACTTCCTTGCTGTTGATTGTTTCTGGGTGGGTGATGTACATCAAAATGAACCCATTGCAGAAACACATTTGCATTCAAGGGCCCATGCTTGCCAACTTATTTGGTAACACAAGCATCTCCTTAGACCGTATATTATAGAACATCCTGCTGCAATAGAAGAGGAAGCAACTGACAGCTTTATGTTCACTAATAGAGAAGTAACAGCCAGTGCAGAGGAAGACAAAGGAGGTAGGGATTCTACTATTTATAAAGACGTCAGAGACACAACTCCATTTTAATTAGCACCTTTGAGTCTCTGAGCTGTAATAAAAAATCCCAAGATGGTGAAAATGATATTGTCCCATTAACAGAGACAAGTGTTTTCCAGTCTTTGGCTGAAATAAAAATAGACTGTGTGTTTGAGCTCCAGTTAATGTTTACCTGGCCCCGAGCCACTGCTTTACTATTCCCTGTTGTCTAGACATAGGCATTTCAACACAGATGTTTACAGCCCCTGACCCGGGCTCGCTCTTTCTTAGGGTTAACCAATGAAGTATAATGGACATGTTCATTTTAAAGTTTTAGAGGCTGTTTTCCCAGCCTAGACCTCTTTTCAAGCCCAATCTTTGTTGACATCTTGGAACAGCAAATGGGGCAGTGTTGGTGCATCCTGTTGCCAACAATCAGGATCCTCAAAATGTGAGGCGGATGTGTTGAATGCGTCTCACTGCTCCATAGAAGGATGTCCACTGTGATGTATTGCCCAAGTGTCGCATTGAAATTCTTCTGCCAACGTTCCTCTGCCACAGACTGAGGAGGAATGTGATGAATGCCCCTTCATGTCACAGACATAAGTGCTCCCATAGATTACTGCAACACATCGGACACCGGCTGACACAAATGTGTTTCGATGACGGCTCATCTTTTTTCCCACTCATCTCTTTTTTTTTCTTTCCTCAATATGCCAAGGACCTTTGGACAAACAGGTTAAAAATATCATCCAATCACTGTCTTGTTGGGAGAGATACAAGACTGAAGGAGTATGTTTTGTAATTCTGAGCGTAGTGAAGGACAACCAGAGAGAGAGGATCTACAGGGTCACATATAACACACCTACTTTGAATTAACGAAGCTGTTCCTCTGGGCATGTCAGCCCCATGCTGCACCCGGTAGCATCAAACGTGCCGCTAAGTCTTCTTGTCAGTAGCCCCAACAAGATTAGGCAATCACAGCTCTTCTTCACCACATCAAACCAGAAGGTGCATGCAGAGAGCGACTGGTGGTTGCTATCTATGTCTCGACTTGTCAGCACACACTGAGTAACGGACATTTGTTCGCTCTCATCAGTTGAAAATAAATACATCTGCCCCTCCTGATTATTTGCAGGGAAGGTGTGAGAGGGGTATTATTAAGTATGATAAGCACTTATGGCCCACACTGACTTGTTCAAATGTCTTAGCTATTTGAGTGTGCTGCACCCGTTTTCATTCCTGTTGAATCCCATATGACCCGTGGCTGTCAGTGTCATTTTTTTTAGCTTTTATATAGATTTAGTTCTTTGAAACTGCTTAGACTTGAACAGGATGAATGTGGTGGATTAAATGCGATGCTTAACACCTACAGTATGACTCGGACACACCTGTCGATCAAAGTCCCTATCATCTGCATGACCGAGTTAGATAAAAATTCAAATCCAGTACAGTGTTTACAGAGGTGGAAATGAACGACAGAGATCAAAATCATTGTTTGTAAAAGTTTTTAAGCGTGTTTATTTCTGCTCTAAAATTGAACATGGAACTCTGTGAGGATTGGCTCACTTTTGGAGACAGTGATGGTAGTACAGTTTGGGACACGTGCATTTAACTCACCACTCAGCCTCCAGACTATAAGGACAGCAAACCCGACAGAACCTCTGAGAGCGAGCCTATGGCCACGGGGGAGGAAAAACATCCTTTGACAGAAGAGAAAAACCCTCGGCAGAACAGCTCTGGGTAGGCGGCCATCTGCCTCAAACAGTTGAGGTTAGTGGACAGAGGAGAGACAAAAGAAAAGGGTAGAGATACAGCAACAAATCGTGCATATACTGTAGCAAATTATATGTTGAATGTGAATTCTTCCAGGAAAGTTCAGCTTCTTGTACAATGCCAGCACACAAAGTTTTGTTTGAGCAGTACTGTCAATATTGAGAGGCTGAGGATGGCTTTTTTGTAAGGTGTAAACCATGATTATACTATATTTTGCCTTTATTATTAGAGCTATTCTGCCCATGGCCCCTTGCTGTACAAAAGGAAAAAAAACAGGGACCCAGAAAGGACACCAACAAGGCTGGAAATGACTCTATTCAATCTCACACTTTTAAAGTGTATAACACAGAGGTTTTAAATAGGCAGTGGGTGAATTAGGCTAATGGCAATGGGTCACATAATGAATGCACACATTTTTTTTGGCTGAAGTGTCACAGAGTACCTTTTTGTTTACAAGAACATATCTGACATACAGCTCTCAATAACATTTCCATAGCAGACACACGGATTAGCAAGCAAACCAATAGGCAAAGAATGTACTGTAGCGCCTAATTAATATTAAAACTACGTAATGTTATGTACGTGCTGAACATACTGTATATAAATTTAATCAAATGTTTGCATGGCCCTTGTTGGTCTGACTGCCCAGCACAGTAAGTAGTTTTTAGAAAAAAAAAAGAAAGTTAAATACTAAAGAAGCTCAAAACAGCAGACATCAACTTGATGAAATCGAATTAAAAGAGCAGCAATTCCTAAAACAATCACCAGGTTTCAATCCATGCCATCAAGAATATAATGACTCTTGTAAGAAATAATATTGCTAATATTGTTTTTGAATGGGAGCCAATTGCAGCTAGAATTCTTTCAGCTAGCATGTTAATGGTGTTTTGCATTAACATTAGTTTTAAGTTGTGACATGCTAAGCAGAGGTACAGTACTCACAATTGTTAGTACTGGCGTAAAATTCTTCTAGACTCAAATGGACTTTCCATACTGTGTGTTCAGTGTATTTGAAAACTTTAAATTTCACCAGGTGGAATGAGACATTTCTTATCGATGATCCATATTTTTTACACTAATACAGGAAGAGATATGGCCCAGCCAGTATCTACTCCAGCCCAAAAACATATGAGCATGACAAAACAGGAGGCTGAATTACAGCACACATCCTATTGATGTTAATTACAGTGGGAGGGGGAGGAGGTCTGTTCTAATTACAAAGGAGGGCTGACACAGCCAACACAGCACAGGGAGTGCAAGCAGAATGAATCCCCCCTCCACACGATGTGGTTTGACTTTAATGAACCTCTGACTTCTCCTTAACCTGCTGCTAATGCTACTGCTTTCCTGTAAACCTGGAACACATTGTTCAATTTAAAGGCTGATTATAAACCCACTTTAGCCACGACAGCATTTTTTGAGAGTGTGGTCTGTGATGTTCGGTCACGGAGAACTGTCTGCCTCCTTTATTGTGTAGCTTCGCCCACGAGGAGTCATGATTCAAACCTTGCAGTGCAAAGTTTCATTTGCTGAACGAGGTCAGGTCTCTGTGTCCTATGAGGCATCACATCGGGTGAAAATACATTTCTGGACGCCAGAAATTCACTTTCACAGCCGGAAATGAACCATACCTAGCAACAATCTCTGTATATTGTTGTGCAGTGTAAGATACAGAGACTTGTCTTTGGAAAGGCATTCCAAACCAAAGTCTGTGCAAATTTTTTTTTTTTAATTTTTACCATTACTTTGAGATTTTTACCATTATCATTTTTACCATCAGGATGTAACATTTGTCCGTGCCTGTGTGCTTACATGAAGTTTCTCTCATGCTGGGTGTTGGTTGTTTATTGATGTTGGTAGGCTAACAGTAGCTATTGTTGTACACAGAAGCAGATGTACTGAAGATGATGTCATCCATTAGTTTAAAAACATCTGATTTGAAGCCAGGGGTTGGCATTTTGGCTTTTGCCGTCTTGGCTTTTTGGAGCCAGAGGTGAGTTAGTGAATAAGTCTGAGCAGGAGAAGAGTATGATGAGTGAGAAATATTAAATGCTCATTTATTGACAATGTGGGAACAGAAAAAAAAATGTTCCTGTTAGTGTTGCCTATTAATCACAACAACGACATGCAGAAATTGTGACTTGCCAAGTGAGCAACAGTCAAACAATCAACCAGACCCATCACAGAAGACCTTAAAGTATTATATTAGCTGAAATCTGAAATCTTATTAATGGAGGAGTTAATAGAAAGGTGATCCAAAAGAACATGTTGATCCAAGCATATGTGGAGTGAACTTCAATGTTAGTGGAACCAGAATTTCATGTCAATCAGTGTTACTGCACAACCTCTATCATTTTCAGAATTTGGTAGCCATCATCATTATCTTCAGCATCAGCCTCTATGGAAGTAGTGTAATGCAGCTCACGGATGTATTGGTCAACAACAGCATTACACTACTTTCAGAGAACCTTCACTTTCAAGCTACGGTTGTCATTAGCAGGTTGAACTATGTTGCTGCTGTAGATGAGCTGAACAGATCCCAGCTCACAGTATGACACAGACTCCGGCACAAACGTCACATAAGCGCATTAGCAAATCTTATACATTGAACCTTAAATGCCTTTTTCAAGGCAGTATAAAATAAAGCTTTGCACTCCTCTTGCCTGTGTCTTTTTATAATGGTTCGTTTATTGTCTCTGCATGTCCCCTAATCTCTCACTGTTCACATAATATCTCTTCCTCCACTCTAGCCCTCTGTCTCCCTCCCTCCTTTTTGCCTTTCTATCTGGCAGTGGGGCATCGACAGACTCCGTCTTCTGTGTGGTTACTTTGTGATGGGGGTTAATGGATTGGGCAGGATGAAGCATTGTGTCCTGCTGTCACAGATTGCCATTTGTTTTGTGTGGGATCAATGAGGAGATCCAGGGTGCAGGCCTGTTGGAAATGATGGACTAATGTTCCACAACAAAACCATAAGAGACTGTCAGCAGGATTTTGCTGCACATCATATCATCTCTGCCTTAGTTTTACTTTTTCCAGGGTAAAATTCTTACCTCTTTTAGGCTTAAATCATGACCTTTAGAATAATAAAACAAATTTAAATCCCTAGTATATTTATATATGACTAAAAGAACAATAAATACTAACTTTTGGTGGATTAGTGTTTGGTTTTGGCCTTTTGCCCACATTTTAGGCCATTAAAAATGGACCTTTTTAGAAAATTTGTTTCTGTGTGAGTTTTCAGGAGTGTAACGGTCCATTCCATATGTACTCAGAAGTCAGAAATTTCAATTTGAAAGCCAGCGAACTCAGAATTCCAACCTGGGAAGTTGGACCACCTGCACCATCCATGATCTAACAATTCAGAACAGCTGGCACTTGCAGCACCTGCAGGAACACCGCTAATATCTGTTGCATTTGTTTCATATTGCGTCAGTCACACACATAGCACTATTGAACTTTTATGGTCATGATGTCGCTTTCCTGCAAGTATTCATGTTTTTTGAACTATGCAGAATGTCATGGACTTTACGTCACTTCCACTTCCAACCACTGACTTCTGAGGTAAATGCAACACACATAATATCATAATGTTATTTTCTTTGTTTGGCATCATAACGACTTTAACAAAAACAGTAAGTCAAGTTTATAATACAGCACGGTAACTTTACACCTTCATAAACTTCATGATCAACCTCACCTCAAAGAGACACAACGTCAACATCTAACTTCATTCTTTTCTCTACAGCTGTATTTAGTGAAAAGCAACAGGATCAGTCCTATTTTCTAACCACAGTGTCACTTCCTGTGATACCGAAAGTTGTTTTTTACATCATATCCAACTTGTCATACACTGCTGCATAAGTGCCATTACATCTCTAGCCATGGAAGACCAGCAGAATTAAGGGCGCATGACTAACTCTACTGGTCACAGTAATTTATCAGGCTGAAAAAATGAACAAAACCAGTGCATTTTGCTGCAATAAAATATACTGACACACTTTGGCACAACTAAAAAAAGTCTTTTCTAAAGTGTTGTAGACATCCAAGTTTGAAAAATGCTCCTTGTAAAGAGAACAAGAGAAATGTTGCATACTTTAAATATCGTCAACATTAATCCATATAAAAATATGGACATTAATACACATACAGTAGCTGCCACTGGGTAAAATGTACATGCAGATATTTTATTCCAATGGCCATTTTCACTGTAATGTCAGACTAATTTGGAATGATGTGATTAGTGTTCAAAGTGATTAATGATCTGTGCACTTTCTGTCCTGACTTTAATCATCATGTGTTTTGATCGTCTACTTTTATCACCGTGCAAACTCATGTTTTGACTTGAGACATTCGTTTGTGAAGAGAATTTCTTATTAGAAGGACAGTGGACATTTTTGTGGACTGGAAATGGGGTACAGGTAAATTTGACCCACTCGGCTGTTTTAGATATATTGCAAACGCTGTTGGTTCTAGTGTTGAAAAATACCTGTCTACTTCAGGAATAGACGTCACTTCATGCAGACATTCCCTAAGCCAAGCGTAAATCAATCGTCTGGCCCGTGAGCTCAGGGGACATGGCCTCTAAAGTTTTCCCTGCACTGCCAACACATGAGCAGCTCTTCTGTCCACAGCCTCTCTATTGTGCAGCCTGCAGACAGACAGCTACTGGTACTTTAGCCTCTTCCACTATGGTGTCCGCCTTCCACCTGTTCCCTCCTCTTGATGGCCCAGGCCTGGCCCAGCTGTCTGAGAAAGAGAAGCAGCAGAGATATCTGGTCATGTGAGAACCGTGTCATATAAAGCAAGAATCAAAGAACCCAGGGCCTGTGCTCTTCACTCCCCCGGGGTCCTCTGTGTGGGATTTGACATACCCTAGGACAGTCGGATTTCCTAAAGCTGCCATGCAGAATTGGGATCCGCGTGGGGCGATATTCAGCTGTGGGGGATGGGGTTTCCTTTACTTTGTTTATTTTATTTTGTCTTGCGTTATTATCTCATAGACAGAAGGTTTTTTTAGTTTAATTTGATGTGCAGTTACGGGTCGCAGCTTGGCTTTTCTAGCATACAATCAGCTGTCATTTATGTCACATCAGCCTCTACTCTCCAACAAAAACAATCAATTTGAAACCGGGAATGCTTACATGTATGAAATTTCAACTCATTCCTGGCTCCTTTCCGCCCATCTCCCCTCCATAGTCACATTTATTACTTCAGAAGATTTCAACTTAGTTGTGAGACTGGGCACTCTGCCATCACCTTGTAGAGCTCTGATTAAGTGTAACTATTCTCTAACCTCAGCCTGCCCCTTGTTAGGTAAAGTGAATTTTACTAATGCCTGGTGTGGGCTAATGCCTTATTTTACAAGCCTAATAAGAATAATGCCCCACCATAAATTCTGAGTCATCCTGATCTTATGAGACAGGCTGTAAATGAGATATGAATTACATCTCTGCTGTATGCTGTGTATGCAGTAAGCACTTGGTAAAGAAGGCTGTGAGTTTCAGAGGACTGTATATGGATTAAGCAGATCAGAGAACAGAAGAAAAATTCCTCATACTTACAACTACAATCCCACAATATTCAACATACTACTATTGCTTTTAGACCCTTGCAATGCCATAATGAAGTTCTGGTTTGGTTTAGACACAAATACAACTTGGTTAGGGCTAGGGAAAGATTGCGGTTAAGGGCTACAGTACAAAAGTTACATCACAATTTATCTTCATTATAAAATGAGATCCAAAGCCTGATCTACCCACTTCAACTGATTCTTTTCAGGCTGTAGAAAATCTACTCCGTGACACAGATTTAAAGGTATAGTCTACGATGTCGGCAAACTCGCTAGTGGCCGATCGTTTGTGGCGGATGATTAAGCAGGAGACCTGCCAGTCAACCTGGCTTACAACCTCACAGTTGTCAAGCTAGTATGTCTGTTCTTTTCTTACCTGTACCAGATGTTGAAGGAATCTGAA
>JAQQAE010001174.1:0-26858 GCA_029823295.1 Pseudamia nigra
GGAGAGTTATAGATAGAGGTACAGGAAGAGTTAAAAGGGAAATAACAAGAGGTTGAAGGAAAAGCTCAGTGTGTCACTGCCCCCCCGCAGCCTAGGACTATGGAGCAGAACTAAGGAATGATTTAGTGTTTTCCTGATCTAGACTTAACTATATGCTTTATTTAAAAAGAAGGTTTTAAGCCCTCCACTCTGGGAGCGGAGAGTTCTGATTGGTTTGTAGGGAACAATAACGTCTTTGATATAATGTGGAGCTTTGTTATTTAGGCTTTAATTTGAGTTAATTTGTGTCATTGCTTGCCTTCTTAATGTCGGTAGCCCTACAGACGCCGCTACAACTACTGTGTAAAAACATAGAACATAGCAAGAAATATTCAGTTAAGTCAAGAGAAACAACAGACCATCATTACTAAGAAATGACAGTCGGATAATTTTCAATTCAATTCACTTCAATTGTATTTGTATAGCACCAGTCATAATCCATGATCCATCGGGGAGGCGGATCATTGGGACGACTTCCTTTAATGGAACCCTGGGTCTGGGTAAGCAGCCATCTGCATTGACTGGTTGGGTTTAGTGGACTGAGGAGAGACAAAAATCTGACACACATTTGAATGTGTCCCCAAGTGTTTTGGGTAAAACCATGGAACACTATCTGCACAGCTGTGAATTGGTGGTTTCTGATGCTGGCAGGTCTAATAAACTTCTCTTCTGCTGCAGATGTAGTCTTCCTTTCCTTGGACGGTCCTCATGAGAGGCAGTTTGACGATTTTGACAACTGCACTTAGGGACACATTTATGGTTTAATGCCTATTAATAAGGCAAGAAATGCCACAAATAAATTCTACCATGTAAATCAGCAGAGAATGCAAACCTGTCTTCAAAGCTAAATGAGTCTACATTGGACAATCTAAAACACAAAACATCTTCTGATTTTTTGTTTACTACATAATTCCATACATGTTCATACACAGTTTTTATGTCTTCAGTATTAAAATACAACATTGAAAATAGTTAAACTAATGCAAAAACACTGAAGGAGAAGGTGTGTCCAAACCTTTGACTGGTAATAAACAGCTTTATTTTTGGTGTAAAAACAGCATTTGTACATGAGCCACCAATGCCTCTGAACTCTACTGGAGGGATGGAACAGCATTCGCCTAAAAGGTATTTCTTTATTTCATGTTGTCATGAAAGTCAAAATGAGAAACACCTAATTTGTCCCAGATGGGCAATTATGGAAGCAGCACAGTAGCACAGACAGATTGACAGGCAGACACCATACATACATTGAACAAGCAATTATCTGTTTGTTGTCTGTACATAAGCATAGTAGAACACATTTCCTCAAAAACACTATAAATAATAATAATAAATAACAACGGATGCCGATACACTGACTTGTACATTGGTTCCAAATTTCCCATAGGAGTTTGACTGCGTTGAGATCTGGTAACTGGGAAGGTCATAGCACATTAACATTGTCTTCATGCTTTTAGAGCATTCAGTCAGACCTTGCACATTAAATTATAAATTAAAAATGTTAAATTCAGTTATAATATAAGGTGAGTGTCAGATCAACCATTTCATTCGTGGTGTTCACTATGTAATAAATAATATATAAATATAATAATATAGTGAGGCAAATAAAATAAAAGTGAACAAAATTAGAAGAGAATCAAACAGAGCAATCAAAAAAATGAAGGAAAAGTGAAAGAAAAATCAGAAGTAAAAGGACCAAATAAGCAGCAAATGATCAAACCACTCAACAAAATCAACCAAATTTGATGCAAAAAGAAAAAAAATGAACAAAACAATCAAGAAATTGCAAAGAAATGAACAAAAAAAAAAAGAAAAATTAATTAAATAATTAAGTAAATGAACCAAGTTCAATGCAAAATGAAGAAAAATCAAAAAAATCAAACCAAACAGTCAGGAAAAAGCTTTTGTGCAGTTGAGTGATCTATTTTATACATTATCATATGTTAACTAAAGGATAATTATGATTGTATTTCATTTAACTGACCTGATGGACATAATTGAGGCATTTTTAACCACTACCTTGATTAAAATACATGACGTTATTTTAAACATGGTTTGGAAAATACCACAAGGATAAAAATGTCATAACCCCAGTTTTCTAATAATTCATGCATGAAAGGGTTAAACAAACAACAGAGGGAAATGAAAACACTTTTAAAGCAGACACAACATCACACATTTGTATTTCAATTCCACAGTAACATTATGGTGGGGTTCTCCCACACTTTCCTAAAGTTTCGGCCCTAATTTTTTGAGAAGTTGAACTATTCTTAGCTCTTGTGAGGTCAGAGCACAGGCCAGTCTGCTCTCCCTTCAAGTCATAGGAGACACGGAATCTACAGACCAGCGCTGGCAGAGTTATTTCACCCAAACTCACCTTTCCTGACACTGTAGGAATGTGCGTACCTGCACCTTCTTCCATGTTCTGTCTATGATTAATGTATTATTACACTGTAGGTCTAGTTACAGTATCCAGTCAATTAATGGATGATACTCCATCCTCTAATCTGGATCAATGAATGAATTGTAGTGTTAGTAATAGGAATTTAGCCTTTGTACTGTATATTCAGAACAGGTTTCATCAATCTCCTGTACGGACCGTTCACTACTCTCACAGAGTTGTACTAACAAGCGTCTCATTTATCCTTTGAGTGTTTCCCAGTCTCTGCTTTCTTTCTAACCTTCTTATCAAACGATGTCTGTCACTAATGGATAAAGTTGGCATAAAATAAATTTTAGGTTCAGTTTCAAATTTGTTTTTCTTGGCCTGACATATGCTTGCAAATAAAGAGCAATTTTGGTGGGTAGATTAGTTTCAGCAGCCGCGTCATTAGTAATATTAGTAAAAGCTTTGTGGTTTGTGCCAACTTTCTGCGCTTTATTTGTGGCTGCTGCAACAGAATTAAAGAAATTCAGAGAGAGCCCAATCTTTTGCTATAACGATATGGCTGGAAGTTGAACGCATCCTAAATCTCTCTGGGCATAATTGCATGCTAAAAATTCCATCTGCAGAAGTTGCATCAACCTGTTCCAATATTGTTTACTTCATGCTCGACCTCACATAATGCTGGCTCCAATTCTCAAACAGGAACCTACTGTAAGTCTTAATGCTGAACTATTCCCTTGACAAGAAATTAGGGGCAACTAGAATGTTCTCATGCTGAGGGGCTAAAGCTCACACTGTTTTAAAAAGAGGAATGAGATTACCCGCATTCTGAGCCACACACGTACATTCTCTGTATGCTGTGTCTCTCTGGGTGTTTTCTGTGTAAAGCCAATAGTTCATTTGTGTCTCTTTCCAGAATTAAGAGGTGACAGTGAGTTAGTAGCAGCCATTTGCATCGGTCTGTTAGCAGAAAAGAGAGAAACAGTGGGAGTCTTAGTTTCCTTCTCAGCTGCTCATCCACTACCGCTGACCTCTGTCTTCTCAACTTTCTCCATTTACCTCATTCCAATTTCCACCCTCCCCACCAAGTCTTACACACACACACACATACACACTGAACTGAATAAGCTGCGGGAGGGTGGGTGTTTTAATCTCTGAGTGGGCGGACAACAGAAAAAGAGAAGAAGAAAAAGGGGGTACACAGGCAGATATGATGATGAGACAAGATCTGTGTGTTCTGTCTTTGAGTAACTTGGCTAACAAGCAGACTACAGAGCCAAATGAGACAACAATGCTGACCGACTTTAGTTTATGCTAATTCAGCTAAATATTGGAAAACAAGACTGCAGTTTCAGTGCGTTTGCAGAGTTTACAAAAGCAATGCTGAAAAGTAAAATACGTGACATATCATAAGCATGGCCCTACATCTGAAAGTCCAACATTAAAGCGGTGCAAACCCAGACAAAATCCAAATAAATTCTACCTAAGAAAGACATTACAGCTGAGCTCCTTTATTTCTCAATCCTTTTCCTGAAAATATTGTAATGTCTTACCTTTTCTACTGCAAGCATAGAATGTATATATTATGGACAAAGTGACCGTGACGTCACCATTGGTTCCTGAAGGGCTGTTTTGAGGCCAATCGACTTGTCACTTCCTGGACGGGAGCCAAAAACAGGATGTAACCATTATTGGACGAATGGCAGAGGGGCTTACGAAGCGTTGGTGCCAGTGGGATGATGGGAGTGCTAACATTTGTTGCTATTTGACTGATGCAGTAAAACTCCGCCACGCAGTGCAGTGTTGTTAGTGTAAACACCCATATCTGCAGTCGAGTGTATCATGTATAACTATGCCCATATTGAATAAATAAATGATACGAAGCTCTGAATCGGTCTGACTTCGCTATAGCAAGCTGCTGCTAATGCAACTTGTCAGTCAAAATTTTGATGCCCCTTTTACTTTAGTTCCAAGAGAGCCAAAGCAAGACCACAAATATGATCTAAGGCTATGTTCACACTGCAGGTACGTCTTGGCAACGAAAACATCACAATTCACATGGAGTCTGATCATTTTTAATTTGCATATGTGGTCTCAAATCAGATGCAGGCGTGGCATTATGTAATGCAACGTGAGTCTGAATATATCAGAATTGATGCAACTTTCACATTGTTTTCAGTCGACATTTGTCATAATTCTGTGCTGACAAAGATCACTTGTTTACATTCAAGTTTTATGGATGTATTCAGTGGAGGGACTGTGAGGTGCCAGATCTCATAAGTATTGGTTGTGATGCTTCTGTGAATACTCACTGAGGTAAAGTTAGACAGATATTCACACATTCAACCCATCATGAGCAAAATCTCATAAACAGCAAGTTGTTAAGAGATAAATCATCCGATTGCAGTAAAGCAGACATCTGTTGAAACTGGTACTTCTAGCAAATTGTCTTATTCAGAAATCACCCATCTACCAGTTGGTAACATGACACTAATGCTGCATTCCCCAAAACTGTGAAGTGCAAAATTTCTGTTCTTTGACAAGGAAAAGTGCACGGGAATGCTACTTGAAGTTCTTACTCTGAATGTAAGGGCTAATCAGTGTATCCTAACATTCAGATATGTAGCAGCCTGATGTCACAGAATATTGATAAAACTGAAGTTATTGTAATAGGCCCAAGGAATGTAAGGAGTAGACTCCTTAATGATTTCTAGACAACATTTCAGTGGAATCCAGTCCAGTTGTGAGGAACTTGGGGGTGATCGTGCATCAGGACTTATGCTTCAGTTCTCATATAAAACAAATGTTCAGAACTGCCTTCTTTCATCTCTGTAATGTTGCGAAAATTAGGAATACCTTGTCCCAAGGTGCTGCAGAAAACCTAGTCCATGCATTTGTTACGTCTAGGCTGGAGTATGGTCATCCAAAATGCCACAGCACGAGTTGTAACTGGAGTCAGAGATCATATTTCTCCAGTACTGGTTTCTCTTCATTGGCTACCTTTAAAATTTAGAATAGAATTTAAAATCCTTCTCTTAACATACTAACCCCTAAACTATAAGGATCCATCCTATATCAAATACCTTATTATTCTCTATAAACCAATCAGAACTGTCTGCTCTCAGAGTGCACACCTACAGTACTTGCTGTTCCTCGAATCTCTAAAACTAAACTGGGAGGCAGAGCTTTCATTTACCAGGCTCCTCTCCTGTGGAAACAACTCCAAGTCTGGGTTCAGGATGCAGATGCACGCTGTACCTTCTAAAACTAGGCTTAAAACTTTCCTTTTTGACAAAGCGCATGGTCAGGTAACCTTTTAACCTCCGTTAGTTCAGCTGCACAGTCATAAGCTGATGGGGGACAGCGATTCACTGAGCTTCTATCTCTCAACTTTGAATTGTTCAGCGTCGAGAGATGATCTTGGATTATGATTGGCGCTATACAAACAAAATTGAATTGAATATTGGCAGCGCCTTTGGAGATACACACCATGAATGTTAAAAATGTATTACTACACATAGACGCTACTGTGTTGATCACACCAGGCATCACAATTTTATACAACTTAGGAGTTGTTGTAATGATCACTCACTATAGTTGTGCTTCGTAAAGTTATTCAGAAAATGAAAAAACATTATATGCATAACATAACAGTGTAGATAGTCAATTCATGTTAGTAGATGACACTTCAACAAGATATTTTAACACAGAGTTTACATTAAGATTTGTTCTCTGTTTATTCCTCCACAGATTTGCATGTGTGTGCAAGATGAAGGGTTTGTTGGATATCAAAGAGTCTCAAACATGCATTAGCTCAGTGGTGTCCAATCATCGCCACACTGCGGGACACTGCACTTTTTCTTTCCAACCAGTCTTTCCAGCTGCTGATTTCACTGAATTCCAAAGCACTGATTGCACTTCAGTAAAAACACCAGCTTCAGTGAGCGGCTGGAAAGAAAACCTGCAGTGTCTCTGCCCTTTCCGGCAATGATTGGACACCCCTGCATTAGCTTATTGGAGTTAGCCACATTTTTTGTGTACATCCAACTTTGTTTTCCTGGAATGCTTTGAAGTCAGAACTGGTACACTCCAAGTCCAACTTCCCAGTTTTCTGGAATGTAGCATAAGGTATGGTTTAGGTGTCCAACAGACCTTCAAGGTCAGTGGCCCTCACTTATCAAACAGGCACATGATGGAAAATTGGACGTACACTCATTTCCACATAAAGCTTGGTGTTTACAATCTGACGGGGAGTTTAGGTTACACTCAAGGCTCACGACAGTTCTACGCTCCTATATGCAAGTTTGGTGTCAGTGTGGACATGAGGAGCAGCAGAATAAAGATGCCTGATGTATTCTGATCATAGACGGTACATATTATGGACAAAGTGACCGTGACGTCACCCATTGGTTCCTGAAGGGTCGTTTTGAAGCCAATCGACTTGTCACTTCCTGGACGACATCTTGGAGCCAAAAACAGCATGTAGCCATATTTGGACGAACAGCAGTGGGGCTTACGAAGCAATCATGCCAAGGGGAATCATGGGAGAGCTAACATTAGCCGCTACCTTACTGTTGCAGCAAAACTTCAACTTCAACTTCAACTTACCCACAGCTGCAGTCAAGTGTATCTCATGTGTGACGATGAACATATTGAATAAATGGAAGATATGAAGCTCTGAATCAGTCCGACTTCGCTGTAGCGAGCTTCTACGACAGCGACATGTCAATCAAACCCCAGGACGGCCCTCATTTGTCAGATTATTTGTCATAATATCTTAATAACAAAGCAAAAAGTTAAAGATGGACCATCACGTTACTTATTAGAGGGTCCAAATAAAACGTTTGAGACCGTGATGACCCATGAAAATAATTTATTCACTTAGTATTTTCAGATAGAATCACATGTATCTCTATGGGAAAGAAGCTTCTTGGAGCTGGACGATCGGTGGGATTATAGCGTAAAGTTACTTCCATATTGCCATCACTGAACAGCCCCAGTTATTTCCCCTTGATTCTGAAAGACATGTAAACATTTACACTCACAAATTCACCATTCAAATAATTGTACCTTTGATAAAATATATTATGACAAAATCCACTGTATGTTTGTAAAATGTTGTAAAATGCAGTGAACAGAATTCCCATGTTTTTGCTGTTATGATTAATTTTTTTTCTTTTCTATTTTGAGAAGCTAAAGTATAACATTGGCATGTGCAGTTAAATCCTACAGAAATCAGACTGCAGACAATGCACAGTGTCTGATTAAATATTTCATATGTGTTACAGGTCTTCCTTTTTTCCTTTTGATGTTGATGGGTGATGAAAGTGTATGATTTATTTTCACTACTGACCCAGGCATCTGAGTCTGTCGTTCTTTGATGTTGTTGCTTTCGGATTAATCAGTTCATCTTGTTGTTATGTCAAAGAAGTCCCTCTTCTTGGCGGTATTCTCCATCTCGATGTCGTAAAACCAGGGGCAGGCGCAGGATAAACTACGGCGAGGCATGCAAATGACCGTGGATCATTTTCAGCCTCTGGATTTATCAAGGCTGGATTTTGCCTACAGCAAAATTGGCGAGATTCAACTTTTTGATGAATCATACATGAAGACTTTTGTGTGATGGAATCTGCACTGGTTCTATGCTCAAAGTGTATGCATTAAACTGCATTTCAAGTTTCTGTTCAGTATAAAATGGCTCAAATGTTCATATCATAGGGCAGTGTTGGCCAACAGGCTAGAGAAGTGGGCCTGTTACCGGAGGGTGGCTGGTTCGGTCCCCGGACCAGTAGGAGAGCTGGGTCGGTGAAGGGTGGGGAAGGTGAAGGCCACCATCTGTCCCCATCATCATCATTACTGTGGGCCCTTGAGCAAGGCCCATAATCCCCAAACCTCTCCGGGTGCTGAACAGCCACTGCTCATCAGTCCCCAAGGAGGTGGGTCAAATACAGAGGAAAATTTTAATTTATGTGTACATGTATATGACAAATAAAGATAACTTACAAGCCAAAGCCCTCAGGCTTGCATTTCAGACCACAGTGACTGTGGTTCATGCTACTGTAATATTGGCCAGAGTTTCTCATAGCCAAACTTTTGGCCACTTATCTGGTTTATTATGAGAAATCTGAAAGTATTCTTTATTGTTTTCATGTGGGAAAGGGCAGACTGATCCTTGGAGGGGTGACAGGTAAAAGCTATACTTTGTATAGTTGAATACATCTGAGAGGAGAAGGGCAAGCATTTCCTGCACTCATTCAGAAGAACAATGGTACAGCTTTGTCATGCATGTAACCTCTTAAGCCCTAGCCTCTTTTTAGGCCTCTTTTTTTAAGGATTTTGATATTTGATGCTGGTGTTGGAGTTGTGGTTGATGTGTGTAAATATGAGTTATACGCAGAGTCGAGTCACACTCAGGTACTGTACATTTACTCATGGACGTGAGTAATGTTTCCTTAAAATTGCATTTCTGAGAGTAGTTATTTTACAGAATATTTTTTACTCTTGCTCAGTCACATGTATGGTGAAAAAAATGCACTTTAACTCAGTTACGTTTGGTCACAGCTCAGTGAGTCGGAGTAAAATGACCAAAAAACCAAACAAAAATAAACTAAGCAACAGTAAACTGAGTAAAATGAACAAAATAAACAACAAAACTGATCAGAAATTGACAAAATACATGACAAAATGAGCCTCTTCAAGTAAACACACAAACGATGAAGGAAACAAGAAATAAAGCTTAGCAAATTGGCAAATCTTATGTTTAAGATTTTTTTAATTGATGGTTAACAGTAAAATGTGCTTCATCATATTTTTTTACATTTTAGTGATTCTGAAGCTGACATTTTATTGATGACGAGATACTTTTTTACTCTTACCCAAGTACAGTGCCTATTTTCAGGAGTACAGTACTTCCACTTCTATCTGAGGCATTTTAATTAAAATGTAACAATACTTTTACTTGAATGTTGTTTCTGTTTACCACTGTTAATATGTGCTTACAGCAGAGCTTCTCCCATTTCATGCATGAATTATGAAAGATTCTTTTCATCCCTCAAATATCCTAAAATTGAAATCCATTCACACATTTGAAAAAAAAAATTAAAATCAAGTAATTGTTCACATATATGGATACAAGGCAACAAAGGTGTAAAATGGGATGTAAAGTTACAGATGAGAATAAAGAGTATGGTCTGCTTTTTATTATTATTATCTACTTCTTATTATTATTTTTATTGAATGCATTTAAGTTGACTTAATAAAAAAAACATCAAAACATATTTTTAGGAACAAATGGTGGAGAAATAAAATAAGAAAACAGTTGGAAGCACTGCGGATGCCAGCATGAGTGGAAAAATAAGATTTCAAAGACAGCTCAGGCAATGTAATAAGTATCACTTCATTCTTCTTATTGAACCATACCCAAAATTGTAAATTGTAACAAAACATACTTCAGCTCCAGCTCAAACTGATTTCTTTTTAGTGCACAGATCTGTATGTGAGTACACAGCAAGGTTAGGGTTATTTCCTGAGTTAGTGTTATGTACTATTGGCTCATACTCCTCATCCTCATCACTGCAGTCACTATAATTACCACTGCAACATTGTGTTGACTTATTGACCTACGCTGTCCCTGTTTCAGAAGAAAAATGCAAGGTTACACATATCAGACATAATGCAAATTGACACCACTGTTGCACGACACCCACACATGAAAAAAAAAAAAAACACAGTAAACCAATTAAAAATGGAGTTAAATTAATTGCCCGCAAATGTGGTTTTATACTTTTTGGTGCAATTGGGTTAGGATCCAAAGGATAATATCAGTGTCAAGCAGGAAAGCACAGTGGCATGAAGTCAGTAAACTGGTCACATCCATGTAAATGCATCAAACATCAACTGTATTCAGTCTGGTTTTGTTGAGTTGTCCTGATTATCCAAGTTTCAAATCGATGTTCCAAGTTGTAGACTAAAGCAAATCCTTGTGCAGCAGTTTGGTCAACAATAGATTGAATTTGTGCTTAAAAGCCTCCACAAAGCTGAGTGTGTCAGTAGTATTTATGTTTTTTGCTCTGAAGCTCTGGATTCCGTTAATTCAGACGGGCAGTCAGTCTGGAGTGTCAAATCCATGAGATACATCATCCAGGTAGATAATCGTTATTGTCCTGGCAAAAAGTACATTGTCTCAAGTGTGTTGACAGAAACCGAAACATACAGATAACCACAACGAAACAGAACACTAAAACCTCCATCCCACCCCCATGCGAGAATACAAGTGGTGCTGTTTGTTTAGAGCTGTAATGGCAGATGGGACAAAACTTATGCCAGAGCAAGCTCTTCTCCGAGCCCTGTATCTATGGTAGCAGTGTGACAAGCGGATTCTGGGGGTGATCAGTGTCATTTGTGATTTAATTTGCCAGATGTGTGGGGTCTCTCCTCTGTGGCTGGAGGAGTGAGACTAGGCAGTTTGGTGATTTCGGAGGCTAAGTTTGCATTATGGCACGGAGCATTTCCTGTGATCATACACGGTCGTCGCTGATCTGTTCATTAAAACTAGATTATGAGTCATGTCTTCAAAATTGCTGACCTTTTCAACTGTCTATGTATTTTTTGGAGCTGGTGGTAGTTGTCAGAGCACTACCGTGTGAAGTGAGAAACTGAATGTTGATAGACCTAAAAGATTATTGTCACTGAGTCGTCCCAGCATGTTGGTGTCATTGGACTTTCTGCAGCTAATGTGGAGACGGATGACAGACCGATGGAGTCTATCTGGGCATACACTGCATCTTTAGTCTGCTCAGCCATCACGTCATTGTGCAATCGCTGCTCAGAGTGTTTCTCCATGTGAGCAGAAAACAACCTAATCTCTAATAGTGCCTTTCCACTAGTGCTGGTTGGCTTGCTTTAGCAGTTGACATATTTTTCCTCTACAGCCTCACAGCAAGGGGTAACTATGCCAAGCTGCGCTGCCAAGATGCTGCTCACTAAATGGGTCGAGACTCCCCCTTCAACTGATCCATGTCTGTCAATGGATTGGCTGGCCTCTTTTACATGTATGTATTTAGTGTTGGTAATATAAGTATTCACAACGCACATGGATTTCCTGACTATTGTTGTGTGTACAATGTGCCACGACAACAAACTTTTTTTTAAAAAGTTAAAAAAATAAATAAATTGGGAAAGAAAGAACTGTAGCACCCTATGTACAGTGCCATGCTGTTTTTCAGAATAACCACTGCGTAGATGCTTCAAGGGATAAAAAATCACCGACGGTTTTTTGCACCACTTCAATGGAAAAGACAGTCAAGCTGAAAAATGTTGCACAATAGATTTTAGCAGGATGACTCTGAAACCTCACTCACAAATATCAAAGAAGCAATTCAGACATATTTGGTCCCCAGGTGTGGCAAACTGACACCGTGAAACCTGTGCCATGGCCAAGCATGCTTTACACACAACACCTGGACTGTTTGTCCAGTGTGAAAGCTCTGACCGTGCCCAACACAGAAAATATCCTTGACTATGGCACAGTAAGAGGTGGGCTTCAACACGGTGCAGTTGGTCATACTGTGTATGAGCATAAGCACAGGTGCATCGTACAGTATGTACTGTACAAGATGTATAAAGCTAATCTTCTGCTGCCTCCACATGTGGGTTGCACAATTAGTTGAAAATTGCCACACTTTGCAGTGTTGGTGCTAACCACTTGGGGAGTGGGGGGGCACGACTGTCCCTTCTGTGAGTGCAGCCTAAGAAACGTCCTAGCTTGGTAGGTGGTTGACTTTTCTTCTTGGGAAGATAAAGTTGCCAATATCTTGTGAAGTACTTCAGCATTTGGTCATTCTTTGGCTCCTTAATGAATGTCTAATGAATCCATGTGTCTGAAAGTGAGAACAAACGAAGAGGAGGTGAAATTGTCTGCATTCACTTAAACTCACAACATAAAACATTGTATACTGTGCTCAGTATATATTAATTCACAGTGTCCACCACCATATCAGTGTAATACCAGCAGCTGTAAAGACAAAGCCAAGTATTTGGATTATGATGGTTAGATAATGTGCACACAGTGCAGAAGTGAAGATACATGGACTTCTATAGAAAACATTAATTAAAATGGTAAGCACAGACACTATGCCGACACTGTTGTTAACAAGGCTACTGTGAGCATGTTAATATAATCACCAGTTTTACCATTTTCATTACTATACGGATCTACTATGCAACTGTTGAAGATCCAGAACAAACCAAGCATTGCTGTATTCTAGCATAGCTATACGTCCCACATCCTGTTAAAAAGGCACTATCAGTGGGGAATTAAACAGACTTTTCAACATCCTACATGGAGTCTTTCTATGATGGCATTCAAAATTTTAACTTTTAGATTGTGATTTGGACAAACTAAACAAGGCTTTGAAAATACAGTCATTTCATTTAGTCACTGTGTTGCTTTCTGCTTGAAATCATCAATATAATGCCAGAATATGGTGCAACAACCTGTGTTTAATTTACCTAAGTGCATATTGTAGGTTACAGTACTGCTGCACTGTACCTGTTTTAGTTGGCACAGAGTTACACATTTTTCATGGCTTTTAGCCAAGTGAACAGGAGTTTTCCTACATAATAGTTGCAGAATCATATTTCTAAGACAAGATGCCAAGCAAGCTGTGGTCAGCTTTCATCCAGTTTAAGGCTACATCTCCTTTTTCTGCTGTTTTACCCAGGGTCTTGGTGTCAAGAGTAGAAAAAAATTCTGTTTGGAAGGACAGCGACAGTAACATGTCACTTGACTAAAGCAAGTTTTATAGCAGGACACTGAACATCCAATTACAAGAGGAGAGGTCAAGAGGCAGGGTGAAGTGAAGAAAATGAACATAATGCTTGTGGGCCCTAA
Organism: Pseudamia nigra; assembly: GCA_029823295.1. Lineage (NCBI taxonomy): Eukaryota > Metazoa > Chordata > Actinopteri > Kurtiformes > Apogonidae > Pseudamia > Pseudamia nigra. Next base: position 13,317 of record JAQQAE010001174.1, read on the forward strand.
GACCTCTGAACTGTTCTACTGCATCCGTAGCTCCAGGGACACGTTGAGCATCACTGTCTGACTGCCGGGGTCACTGACAATGACTGCTGGAAGGCTGGCAGCGAGCAGAGTGCCCCCTGTTGCTAATGAAGCTGACTCTGCATGAAGACAAGTTTAACACAACAAGATGTAGAGCCTGCTGGTGTGCAGAAAGAGTAACGGATGAGGGAAGAATAAAAAGGAGAAGGAAATGAGAAGGAGGAATTGTGCACATAGGTAGGACACCCTGGCGAGTCCTGTGGTGTGGTTAATGATACCAGATAAGTTGGTGTGAAGCGACTCAGTAATTACAGTTTGCCTCTCTGTCCCTGTCAAACCTAATAAGTCAACCCCAATCCTCATTAAACCAGACTCACCTCGCCCTCTCGCTCTCTCATCCTCACAGTTTTCTCTTTATCTTCACCACCCACGCTACACTATATTGCATTATTACATTACAGTTACATTACATATTACATTGTTATTATAGTACTATTACATTATGTTATAATGGAAAATACACATTTAAACTGTACATCCTGTTAGCCATAGTTCAGTGAAACAACATGTAGTTCATTTGCAACACTGGATATGAGTCTCAGCAATAACATGTTGTACATGTGTTGCACTTTGTACCATTTCTCCACTGCTGCCCAAACACAGTTCAAATACTATATCCTAGTGATGTGTTAAAAAATCATACAGTGAATCAAGCTGTCCCTCTATTTTTGATCACACGTAGGGTCAAATCCACAAATAATGGACTTTGCAGGCTGTTACTGCAATATAATTGCATCCTGCCCCAGTTTACCTTTTTTATTATGAAACTTGCAAGGGAGAAAATGAATATCATGGATATTCCCACATACAAAGCTTTACAATCACAAATCAACCTTTAGGTTTGAGCTACTGTATGAATGTGTTTTAGGTGTGTTTGAAATGTGTTTCATCAAAGTCTAGTATTGATGTTTTCTTTGACACTACTCACACCTGGCAGCAGCAACACAAAGCAGCTAAACCAGCGATCTCCACATTCCAAAAGAGGCTTCACAGAGCATGCAGCGCTGTAATGATGATGTCATTTACACTAGGATCCAGGTTGTGATGGCTGTTAGTTTTTGTGTTCTGCAGCTGTTCCAATCAGATTCCAGGTTTATAAGGTCTGTCTGCAGTAAAGTGTTTGACCAGTGTACAACAGTACAGTAAGAACATGAAAAATGATTTTTGTTGGTAAATTAGCAAATATTTAATATACATATTGCATGGAAATAGAACACTAAAATTGCTGGCAAATTGCAGTTGGCACATTGTAAATGTTTGGAGACTCCCTAAAATTTCATAAATCAGTGGAGTTCTCAGTGGAGCTCATATTTTATTAAAATGAATCAAAACTCCCTCTGTCTCCAATGAAGATCATACCCTGGATCTGCCAAATACGCTACTTACTAGAGAATTAATCTGCCACTGAAAAAATGCTACCTGTGTTCACTCCAGTTTGTGTATTATCAATGAGTCACTGAGCCTTTCTTAATAAACAAAGTTTAGATATTAGACATGATTTATTTATTTATTTATTTATTTGAACCACTGGTCTGTAACCTCAGAATCAGCCCTTAGCCCTTTTTCCAAAACTGACACATTGACTTGTTGACACTGAAAACAAATAAGTGTAATCACTGCACTCAGTGAATGTACTGCACCGATGTGTCTGATTTAGGACTTTAATACTGTGGGTGTTGGTTCTCTGGAAAGACTCAACGGAACATTTGAGCGGAGTAGAGCCGTTCTTCATGTTATCAGCAGGACCTGTGCTTTTCCATCTGTGAAATGTCAAAATGTTTGCATGTTAAAATGTCTATTCATGGGGTTTTGACAATAAGAAAACTACATGTAAGATCAGCGGTATGATCCTTTACAAAAACAAGAACTAGTGAAGAACTAATGCAAATACATGCAGACAGGACTGTTTGGGAGTACTCCCCACTAACATTGTCAAAACATTAAATAAAAGAAGCATGTTTGTCCCTCCAGTCGAGTTTCCCAGACTTGGAGAATCTTGGAGGAGAAGCAATGAAACTGTCCAGGAGTCTCTCCATCTGCATATGCTCATAGTACTCATACATATATGTATACTCATGGAAATGATGCAGTGGGCTTGTGGTATATACAGAAAGCCCAAGTAGTTTGTTAAGTTTTCCTCACAGCCCTTAGTTAAGGATTATGTCACATTTTCTAACTATTGATTCTATTATTGCATACAGCAGCTAAAGCAGTGCTAAAATTATTATCAGAATGAAAAAGCTAATTTCTAAAATTACCATATTTGGATCACGCAGCTATAGAAGAAAAATGATTCCATAATGAAACTGTGGAACGAAACAATTTACATCCACACTAATAGCTCTGCCACACTGAAGGTCTGGCAGTAATTTCAGTATTTATTAAACACTGTGTGCATCATCACAGTCTGTTACGTCCAGAGTTAAATGACACATCACACAGGCACAGATTTGATTATATAAAGATATCTGCTCTTTATTACCTCTGTCAAGGAGGTTATGTTTTTGCTGTCATTTGTCTGACTATTAGTTAGCAACATTACTCAAAAACTTTACAATAGCTCGGCGATGATACAAGGAACAATTGATGAGATTTTTGGGGTGATTCAGGTCACATTCTGGATCTTGGATTTTTTCTCGCAAACCCTAACACTAACCTTATTTCACCATTGTCAAATTTTTGTTGTTGTTGTTGCTGTTTTTAGTAACTTTACCAAAAATATGTAGATGATTTTATTTAAAAAATACAAGGCAATATCCTTATAAGTTTTACAATGAAACAAAGTTGATCCAGATTGCTCAAATTTATGGGGCTGACAGGAAATGCACTTTTGTAGGGTAACAGAAAATGCTACTGACATGCAACGAGCAAAAATTTTTCATGAATAATTAACTACAGTATTTGTGATATCAATGTAATTCTAAATGCTAAGGAGAGGTTTTCATTGTCACTGAATGTAATAATGAAGATGAAACATATTTGGGACTATTAATTTGTGGTGTAAATAACAACATGGGAGAAGTGAGTTCTACACTCTCTGAGTGCTTTCTAGTTTGTACAATTCATTTACAAAGCCGAGAATATAGCTTCAGGGTGTGCAAAGATGAAAACAAGAAGCAAGCGTACATAGAAAAATACAACCAGGATAACTTCAAATCCAGTGTCTTATCTTGCTGTCTAACATAAATGGGAGAATACAAGAAAAATACTATGTCACTCAAATTAACCAATCTGTATTTCCAGAGATAAAGGCACCCCATCAGTTTGTCAGTCTGAACCAATCTTCTGTATACCACCAGCTGTTCCATCAATTACCTCCTACCTGAAACCTTTGATTTTAGTTACACACCAAAAAAACAACCATGAACCAAATAGTAGCTCAAACTTTAACAATGCTGTCCCAAAATGTTTACAATACTAGTAGTAAAAGAGCCGTCCAGTGTTACTTGAGATACTGCAAGACAGCCTGCTGCAATATAGTTTGAGGAGGAAGAAATTACATTGAATAGCATCTTCTATGTATTTATCTACTCTATTGTGAGATTAGTTTCACAGAGCGGAAGCATTGCATTAACACATACAAAAAATGCAGCTTTCACATTCAGAAATTAGTGACTCTAGCAGGGGAATCATTCAGATCACCTGCACATTTTAATGAGAATATTGGTATGATACGATACGATAAGTAAGACTATACAGTATAGCATTATAAGTTATTTACATTGTAAATAGAATTGCACTGAGATATTGCACATGTTATATTGGACAATGATGAGAAATGCATTTAAGAATATTTACAGTAGAGCTTCAATTAATGATTATATTCACCGAGATCAATTCAATTCAATCTTTATTTCTATTGCGCCAATCATAATCGCCGATTATCTCTAGGTGCTTCACAATTCGAGGCCTAATTGTCTTGCTCTCGGTGGTTCTGTTGGGTTTACTCTCTGTTTACTCATGAGGTTTCGGCCTCGAATTGTGAAGCGCCTACAGATAATCGGCGATTATGACTGGCGCTATAGAAATAAAGATTAAATTGAATTGAATTTAAAGTGACAGTATTTTTTATAGGCATAAAAACATAAGTGTGAAGGGGTGGTAAGTCAACCTGAGGGATTCACAAATCATAACTTGTTTACTAAAAATAATATTTTTGTTTTGAATGAATATAGTTTATGGTATCAGGGATATGCATTTAATCCTGAAAATAAAGGTTTGATCAACATGGAAATTCCATGTTGGCATTACAAACATGGCAGAAATGGACATGTACTAATTAAAGATTATTAAAAATGTAATTATTCTTTTAGAATAGTATTGTTGTATATATTATGTGATTAAGAACACATATATCAACAGTTTTTAACTTGAAAAATACAACTTGACACATTCTTATCCCTGATGAGTGTCATCATGTTGTGGACTCAAATGGCATCCATTTTGTAGAATGACCTCCTAAGGCAATATATGCAGTATTTGATACAGGATCTCCGACCCCAACCATCAAGACACAGCTTTTGCCAATTTCACAAACCTGAACCAACAAGTGCCCAAGGACCCATTCATTCACTATCGGCAACAAATTCATTTATAATTACCTCCTAGCAAAAAAACTATTCAAAGGCTGAAAATTTGAAACTTGGATTGCTCTAAGCCTTTGCCATCTCAACAATGGATGAAATGGCAACATGTAATGTGAAAGATGTTACTGTGATTAAACAGCTGCAGATCTCCAAAGGTTACATCTTTCCGCTCATATTTTTCAGTCACAGTTCACTAGTTTATTGCTCTGATTAGTGTTCCTTCATGATGGATGCTGAAATGTAGATTTTCAAGCCTTCAACATGTCCATAAAGCATCATTAATCCATATTTTGCTTCATGCAGTGTCACTACGGACTAAACAGAGGTTGATAGGTGACTGATAACATAATTTCCAATTTAAAACATGTCCCCAAAGTGTGAACTTCAAATTTCAGCTCAAGGATCCTTCATTTCACCGAATCCAAACACCCCTGTTGTTTAGTCTGGTATCAAATAGGCTGTCTTCTTAAATGCTAATGAACTACTCTTGCCCACACCCATGTCCTGTCTGCACCATGGATTCCATCCTGTTGACTTCCTGGCACCTTAACCTAGAACATTTGGAAGGATTTGGTGGGTTTTGGTGTATTCGGTGACTCCTGGAGGGCCAACTGAGGACAGTGGTGTATATTTGTGATGCCACAAATATCCAGAAATCCAAATGGCGTGTTTCACATCCAGTTATCTGACAAGAATTGTGTGTTTTCTGTGTTGAGTGAGGATTTTGATGTTCTAATACTATCTTTTAGTCCCCAGACTCATTGCAAAAACATGAAGCAACATGAAACCATATGTTTTACTGTGTGTTTGCTTTTAAGTACAATCCTCCTTCCTCTGTTCAGTAATATAATATATTCTCATACTGATCCCTTCTTGTAGATAGAGGTTTATAACTGTCGTGGTACTATGTTGTGGATACATGTAAAAAAAAAAACATTTAAAGAATTTTCAAAAAGTCATTTAGTGTGACATTCATGAATACTGACTCTAAGGTCATTTGACTGAAAAAAACGGCATTTAAATCAGTATTAATACTAGTGACACAATCAAGCAGATGTAACTTTTCAACATAATGACAAAAACTAAGAATTACTATTGCTGAGTTTTTGCAATGAATTGCATTCGTTTTTCTGCTCTGATGTTTTAAATTTTCTGACTCTTCGTGACCGCTTTCCAAATATCAAGGTTGTGATTCGGAGATTCAAACGCCTGCTCAAACTTTTGTCATAACAAAAGCAGGCAACTGATCAGTGATTCTGTGGTAAAAAAAAAAAAAAATCCACCTTATCCAGCTTTCACTTTTACTGACCTTCAGTGAATTTTTTTTTTTTTAGAAATTTCTATGCAAACCAACCAAGTGGTTCATTCCTTTGTGACAGTTTATCTGCAGTGAATAGAGGCGTGTGACCTATTTGAATGGAATGCAAGGGTGAGAGTTAGATTCAGAAATTAGGACATTTTTTTTAAGGAGAGGGAAACCTGAGGGACAGAAAACTGGTGACCTTTGACCTTTAACCAGTGGTGTACTCAAGTACATTTATTCTTTTACATCTACTTGAGCATTTTTTTCAATAAAATGCACTTCTGAGAGTAGCTATTTTGCAGAATATATTTTACTCTTACTCAATTGCATTTGCGATGAAAAAAATGTTCCAGTTGGCCACATCTCAATGAGAGGGGGTTTAAAAAAAGTTGAAATTGAAAATTAGCAAAATAATCAGTTCATTTTTTTAAGAATGAACAAAATAATCAAGTTAATTCACAAAATGAATAAACCAGGAAAAAAAAACAAACATGATCTCAAAAAAACAGACAAAATAAACCAAAAACAAGACAGAACTAACCAAAATAATCAAGAAAATTAACAGAATTGTAACAAACATAACAAATAAACAAAATAATCAACAAATTGTCCAAAAATGAACAAAATAACCAGGTACAGTAAGTTCAGATAAAAGAACAAATAAGTAAGGAATAAAGAAAAGTGAACAAATTAAACAACAACATTGGTTAAAAATACTAATAATCAAATAAGTTAAAAAACTGAACAAACAAAAATTGAACAAAGATCACCAAAATAAGGTACAAAATCTCCAAAAATGATTATAGTTAAGGAAAAACCTGGTAAAAAGTAATATATTGGTCTATAATAAATTCCACATTATGATGCTACTTAACTACTTGACCAGTTTTGAATGGCATGCTATTTTCCTCGTACTCAAGTCCTTAGGTTTATGATTACTACTTGAGTCATCAGACTAGTAAAGTAACAACATTTTTATTTTACTTGAGTACTGTTTCTCTTTACTCTCCACACCACTGCCTTTTACCAAAAAATTCAAATACCTTCTTGCTTAACTCTAGGTCACTGTTTCTCCTAAATTTAACAGTGAGCTCCTGATATTTAACATTTGTAAAAAATCAATAGACACGAGATCACAGCGACCTCGTTCTTTGACCTTCAGCTAACCGCATTGTTCAGTTCGTCCTTGTCCAAGTCATCCTTGTATCAATTTTGTGACGGTTCTGTCAAACCATTCCTACAGCATTGCATTTTAAACATGACTGGGGCTGACAGACATATCTTCTTCCCAGAGAGACACACTATGGACACAACCAACTCACTCTACCTCGCTTATGGCATTTCACAATACATTACTGTCATTTCCGTCTTCATTTTCGATGAGTGATGGCTGGCAAATAATGTTTAAGGCACATTACTGTCACCTACTTTGCTGTAGTATGTGAGAGAATCCTAATTTATATTAAATATGTAAATACAGTACAGGAAATGGAGGCAAAATTACTGCATGCCTTTTTAGCATTAGTGCACAGTCTGTATGCAGTGCAGCACAACCAAAGAAAGTCCCTCCCTTACCCTCTTTGCCCTAATCCCCCACTGCTAAGGGTTTAATCATGCAAACCTGTGTTCACTATCCCTCATTAGCTGCTGATCTCCCGGCAACAGAGGTAGAACGGTGGAAGAAAAACAGAAAACAACAGGAAAACATTACAGCCAAAGCCTGAGTAGTCAACAAACTTATAATTGTATAACATTAAAATAAATATCTGGCACTGATCATCTGATTAGTAATCAAACACATCACTGATGATGTTACAGTGAAGGTTGAAAGTATTTATAAATCACCTCTTGTTTTGTTAAAATCTTAGGTTTATGGATCAGTACATGTTGATTAATTTCAACATGCATAAATATATACAGTCAGTCATTTTGTCAGGCTTTGAAGAAATTACCCTGGTGTCTTTCCCACCTGAAATTCATGAAATAAATAAATAAAGGCAGGAAGAGGACTGACGTTTGAAATCCAGGAGATTATTGAATTCTGACATTCAGACCTGCTAGGTTTGGGTCGTCAATGTGCTTTGGTATTCTGGTCTGGTTAAAATAACTAAATCATTTCAAGTCATCAAACCCAGATTTTTCCCTAACCAGTACCTACTAGTAAATCTCATTATTAAACTGCATATTAACTGAATATCTGACAGAGTGTCATGATGAATTATAACACTCTTATATACTTTCTAGAAGCATACAATGGCAGCTGGGATTATCCTACCCTACCCTAAAAGAAAAGCACCACTCTAAATTCCAGGCTTTAAAGGTCACATGGTGTCACAATACATCTTTATTGGGTTTGATGTTTATATAAAGTCTGTGGTGTAAAATAAAAGATGTGAAAATATAAACTTGCTCAGTAGTGACAGTCCTGAGAAATTCACACAACAAAATAAACTTAAAAAATAAGCTGTGATGTTTTGTGATTGGTGACATCAAAAGTCATATCCACGTCATAACTGCATGTAACGTTTTGCACATACACACAGCGTAATAACATGCAATGGATGAAAAATAAAATGAATAGTATGTGTGTGGCTGATGTAATATGGAACAAATGCACCAGATTAGTGGTGTTCATTCAGTTGTTTTGAGTGGTAGCCATACTGACTTGTAAAGTCATGGATGGTGGGGTTGCTCCGACTTTCCGACTAGGAAGTCCATTTTGAGGGGGCGTTCCAGTTGAAATTTCCAGCTAGAACTCAGAAATTCTGACTTCCAAGTACAACTGGAATGCCCCACAAATTTTCATATTTAAATACAGTGAAATCTCGGGTTATGAATTTCATCCGTTCCGGCATCACGTTCGTGAAGTGAAAAATTCATAAGACGGGACCGTTGTTCCCATAGGGATACATGTGAAACCAATAAATCCATTCCAAGACCCACAAAAACTCCCATAGAAAGTATTTATTGCACACCCGTACGTGCATGTTCATTCATTACTATTATTTGAAAAGGAAGTTATGTTAATTATCTGGAAAGGAATGCATGAAATTAGTTCTAATAATGATTTATAATGACACTTAGCTTGGAGCAGGCTGCAGAGGAGGAGGAGGCGCAAGGGAAGCAGAGACGGACTAATTGTAGACAGCAAATAGCCGCTCCATGTCATCATGCAGAGAACATCGCCGCTTAGAAAGCGATGTTATTCCCTTAGCAGGATTCACAGACTCGGTAGCTTCTCTCTGCTTCAGTATCATGCAGATGGTGGAAGTGCTTCGGCTGTGTTCCTTTGCCAAGTCGGCCACGCAAGCGCCTCAAGAATGTTTTTCTATGATCTGGTGTTTCACATGCGTCGACATCATATTACGGGTTTTCTTGTCACCACTAGCATTCTTCTTAGGTCCCATGATGAAAAACACAAAATGAGGCAGTATTTTAGGTGAAACAAGGCACAAATATACAGCGCGAAATTCACGTGACAGTTTCCACCCAATTTTTTCTCACGAGACGGGACAAAATGTCGGCTGATGTCTTTCTCATAACTTGAAAAATTCGTGTATAGATGCATTTGTATTCCAAGGTTCCACTGTACAAAATTTTTGGTGTCCTTGTGTCAATGATCCTAGGCCACCTTGGGAATGACGTGCTGTTTGACCAATCAGAGTATTTTTTAATGAAATGTGGGCAGATACAAAAGCTTTTTCATAAAATCAGAGCATGTTTGGGAAAGTTATAAAGAGCCCATCACAGAACTAAGTTAGCACACTGTATTTTGTCAGCACTCTTACAGAAATCTTTAATAGACACCTAAAAGCAGTACAGATACAGTACATGTAGGTGTTAAAATATGTGATCTCTTAATTTATTCCTTTTTCCTGGTTTCCAGCCTTAGCAACCCTTTTTTTTATCATGGACCTAAATGATGACCTGTGGAACAATCAAACATAAAGCAACTCTTTCAGCTGGATCATCTCTTTTGTTGCATCTTTGTGTTGTTTATGACAAACAAACAAACAGCCGGACTATTACCTATTCATTCATTTCACCAGTTAACCCAAAAACTGTGCTTGTTAAATTTTGTAACCTCCTTTAAAATGCATTTAATTTTAGTCTCTGGAGCTGAAGCTGTTCTCTGCATCAGCAATTTTCCCATTCTTGTCCTGCAGTGCTGAGTCTGAACTAACTGGCATCCACACTTCTGGAGAGGCTTGGCTTTTCAAATGAGATGAGAGTTGTTTGCAAAAGATTAGGAAAATATTAATGTAGTGAAGAGGACTGTGGAGAAGCCGGGTAAAAGCATATTTGCATTATTGCCTTTGACTGTTTGACTGTGTGAGGTCTGGAAAAGATGATTTGTGCAGCGTGAATGCTTTTTTTTCTGGCACACCACCTTCCTCAACAGTGTTGCATGACTCCATCGGCTCCATTGTCAGGATGTGTTTCTGGTATTTGGTGTTACATGATAATCTGAACACATGATGAAAATCTTTGCAAATACATACAGAATACCAGCATTTAATGGGACTGGAGATGAAAAAGAAATGTGATGGACGATTCTTTTAGTAGCAGAGGTAAAATGAGCAGGCAATTACACACTGCTTTTCTGCTTATCTTGTAGGTTTTTTTCAGCTTCTGGACTGGAATGTTTTCTTGATGACATTTCACCGCTCATCCAAGTAGCTTCTTCAGTTCTAAATTGGTCACATGGGGAGTTCCAGAAATTAAACTCTGAGCCTCCGGGCTCCACCCTTTCATGAAGTGAGGTGTTAGTTTCACCTGAGGCACTGTTACACTGACTGTTCTTCAGTTAGTGTCAAAACTACATTTTTGGAGAAAAAACATTCAAATTTATGAAAAGGAGTAAATGTACTTGAGTATTATCCACCTTTGGATATATGGGCATCTGATTTGATTTAGAGAAATGGCTAGTCAACAAAGTCACAATTTATTAATCTGAGGGTGTAATTAAAAAGATTACATGCAAAAATTAAACCATCTTATCTTACGTGCATTGTAAACCCAGTAGTTTATTTGAATGTACAAGCCAGAGTCAGCAAAATACAGGATAAGAGAAATACTGTATAGGGATATTTTTCTCAACAGTAGCAATATGTACACATGTGATTGCATGACACATCTCACTTTTTGTGGTAAATTATACATGAATCTATCATTCTATGACCTTTTTGAAAACCAAGTGTTGTGACACAGCATTTGGAGTGAATTTACCTAAATATGCTGTGATCCCTGAAAGGATGCTTGTGCACTATTTGGCATCATTAATAACTTACACAGTGTTGAAAACATAAATATAAGTAGAATATTCTTATCTGATTTTCTTCCCTGATTCTCCTCCTTCTTTGTCATCAATGATGGTGGCACCGTTTCAGAGTTTTGTACTGAGTTTCATATGATTCAGTGCTAAAGTCAGAATTTATTACATTTATCTGGTTTGTTCCAATTTATTAAACCTTTAAGCCTCATTTTCTATTTTTATTTCATTTCTGCAGTTCATTAAAAAATTTTCCTGACCATATGTCCAAAGGGAAATGAAAGAAGGAGCCATTTGAACCAGCACCAACAGTTTAATATTTAAACCTATTTCTTTGAAGGTCAGGCTGGATGTTGTCTTTAATAATCTCACAGTCCACTGGGAAACTGTGGGTCGGCAGGTCAGCAGTGGTTGAAGCCGCGGTGTCTGTAAACTACTTCACTGACACTGTCCTGCAATAAAAAAGACAGGAAAAGACAGAACAAAAGAAAGAACAGGTCCTTCCTGCAAAGTTGTGATGCTGCAGAATTTGTTCTAATGGGTACAGGAGAATGCATCAGCTATTTTGTGCAAATATATATACCAATATATATGTTGGTATATATATTTTGTTGAAATTTGTAGCAGTTAAGTGGTTGTAGTAACTGCAATAAGAGCACAAGTTGTGACACAATAACAGTCTTCACATTGAGAGACATTTGAACTGGATAGATGGGTCAATAAAGCATCATAATTTAACACAGCAGGACATTGTTTAGTCCCTGTTTCAAACTGAGAGTCAAAATTGTTTATTTAAACCAAACAGAAATTCAATGTCATGGGATAGTCTGTATCTTTTTCTGCAGACTATGGGCAGGAGAGACTTAGCAACTCAAATGATGCGTCTTTAAGAAGCTAGCTTCAAATGTCTGTTGTTACATGGTTTCATAATGCCAGGTAAAACTGAACATACAGTAATCCTACAGCTTAAGTCAAATAGAGCCAATCATGAAGTTATGGTGCACCTTCAGAAGATTATTTCCTCTTGTTTTTGCTGAGCACAGAATTTTTGTGAAAGGTAAAGCTCCGTGGGCAAAGCACAACACCAGACATCTTGCAGCCAGACAACTGTCAAACCAGCCTGTATACCTCCCAAAAACTACCCCATCGCTTTTTTGTTCATTTATTGTCATATGACCGAATGTTACATTTTAAAGTCAAGCCAGCTCCAGTTACGATGGAGTTAATGCCACCGGGGTGCTTATGACAGCACGACAAAGCCAATGGGCTGCCACACAGGTGAGCAGGTAGCACTGGATGGATGGATGGATCTAAAATTTTAATAGTATTGGTAGCAACATTGGTATCGGTATTGATCAATACTTGCCCGATGAGGTAGATGCAAGTTTCAGTTTCTCTTCTCTATTTTCAGTACACAACTCCCAGTAACATCATATTGATTGTGCAAACACTGCTTCTCTCACTTCACTCATGCTCGCTTTGCCCCTTCCCTCCTCCCCTGCTATGCTGTGAATTGTTGCCAGTGCATACCTACGTACCAGTGTGCAGTCATATGACCCAACAGCACTCTGCTGGCTGCATGGCAACGAGGAAGAGGTTCAATTCAATTCAGTTTTATTTGTATAGCGCCAATCATAATCGACAATTTTCTCTAGGCGCTTCACAGTTCAAGGCCGGGACCTCATGACTATACAGAGAATAAACCCGACAGAACCACCGAGAGCAAGCCAAAGGCAACGAGGGGAGGAAAAACTTCCTTTAAGAGAAAAGAGAAAAACCTCCAGCAGAACCAGCGGCTCAGGGTAGGCGGCCATCTGCCTTGACCGGTTAGGGTTAGTGGACAGAGGAGACACAAAAAAAAGAGTAGAGATAGAACAAACAACACAGATACCGGACAACATCCACAGACACTGGACCGGTCTATAACTAGCAAACACACAGCAGGACATTAGGAGACCGAGGGACCTAGGGCAGACAGAGGAAGCACAAAACTACGAGGATGACATAAGTTAGAAATTTTGTTTGGATACTGTCCTCTGTCACACCCAAATTTGTCGAAAATGTAAGGCGATGATTTGTCATTAATCATGCTGCCCATATGCGGAGATTTTTGTAACACCAGCAGGAGAAAAGAAGTCTTTGTCACTTGCGACGCACAGGTAAGATTACTACTGTTGTTATGGCATATTCCCATTATTATGTTACGGGTTATTTTATTTTTCAGCGTGTATGTACAGTATCTCACAAAAGTGAGTACACCCCCCACATTTCTGCAGATATTTAATTATATATTTTCATGGGAC
>JAQQAE010001175.1:0-26854 GCA_029823295.1 Pseudamia nigra
GTGCTGTAATCAAAGCTAAAGGTGGTCCAACAAAATACTGTATTAGAGTGTGTGACCTTTTTTTTTGGTGGCAACTTTTTTTTTTTTTTTGGCCAGGCAGTGTATGAAAATGGTACTTAATAGAGCACATCAGTACTGAAATACACAATGACGTTTTTTCATGAACACATGTTTTGTGTTTTATCCAGCTTTATCACAACCGTTTCTCAAATTCAGGTCTACAAAATATTGAAGAAAAAAAATAGACCAGGGGCAAGATACAGTAAAATTTGACTGAATCATGTGAAGTGAACAAATGATTTTAATCATGTTTATAATCACCTGTTCACTTCATATTCTTTAGGAGTAGAAACAGGAGGTATAGTCCTTTAGGAGCAAAGAGGTTTACCAGTTTGCCAACAAATGAGTGAGGAACATTTTCAAAATATTTAAGACATTGCATTGTACAATTTTGAGCACATGTTGAGAAAACCATCAACATTTTTACTGAAATGTTTAGAATAATGCTGTGTAAAACATAAATAACAACACAATACATCCATCCATTCATCCATCCATCCATTTTCTACCCCTAAACAATAATTTGTAAATCCTTTTCAAAAATATTTGAAAATATTTCAAATATTTGAAAATATTTGAATAGACAAGATATTTAGGGTGCATTCACACTGGCACTGTGATTCACTTTAAACAAACTCTGATCCACTTCCACGGATAGTCCAGATTGTTTGGAGCAGTGTGAATGCTCTCTCGGACTCTGTTGTGGACCAAACAAGTGAACTCTTGTCCTCTTGAAAAGTGGGGGAGTGAACCATGGTGTGGTTCACTTGCAGTGTGAATGCAAACGGACCATCCAGCGGACCAAACAGGGGGGCGGTGGAGTTTCGTAGAGCGCAGTGTATTTATTTATGAGGGACGCGCTGATGTTTACTAGTGATGAACAAGCAGCTGATCAGTCCTGGCCAATCAAGAAACTGGGTTTTCTTCTTCCTTGTTTTTTTCTTCTTGGTCAGTGGTTGTTTCTGGCAATACATGTCCAGTACCACCCCAAAAACGCAGTTGCCAGGAGGTTTGGTCCACTTGAGTAAAGTGCAGTGTGAACATGAACCAGACCAAATGAGTGTTACATTTCTTGGCATGCCCTGCCCAATTGAACTGAGTCCCACGGACTATCCTGGTGTGAATGCACTAATAAACTTGATTGTCTGTGAAGATTCTCAGTAATCCAGGTCATGGTATCCAAGGCGTGTGGTTTTCCTTCTGTTGACAGGACTGGAAATTTGGTTTGAAGATGTTTTGTTACCTATCGAGGAAGCTTCTTCAGTTCTCAGAACTGAAGAAACTTCCTTCTTCAGTTGGTTTGAAGACTTTTCGCTACTGAAACGTAGCTACTAAAGAAGGCGTGTGGTTTTTCTTCCATCGACTGGACTGGAAATTTGGTTGAAGACGTTTTGCCACCCATCCGGGAAGCTTCTTCAGTTCTATGAACTCATGCAGGCAACCAGAATTTATACTCTGTGGTTCAGGAAATAAAATTTATCAGTTGAACATTAAATATCTTGTCTTCGTAGTGTATTCAATTGAACATTAGTTGAAAGGTTTTTATTTACATTTTACTCAACATCTCAACTTCACTGGGATTGGGTTTTGTACATTATGCTCTAAGTGGATAAAAGATGACAAACACATGTGCACAGCTTGCAAACTTCCTGAAACAACTGATTAATTATTTTCAGGGCTCAGACACACCTTGAGCTGCTGATTACAGAGTATTGCTGTCACAACAGATCCAACTCATCCAACACGTGTGGTTTTCCTTCTGTCGACTGGACTGGAAACTTGGTTTGAAGACTGCTGAACTGAAGAAGCTTCCTGGATAGGTAGCGAAACATCTTAAAACAAAATTTCCAGTCCAGCCCACAGAAGGAAAACCACATGCCTTGGATACCATGACCTGGATGACTGAGAATATTCACAGACAAGATCTAACTCATATTAGCATAAAGGTTGTTTGTTCTGACCTTCAGTTATGACCCAAGACAGCATGTCCTAAAAGTGCACCCCACACCAACAATGTTCCCTACCAATACTTTTTCAAGATAAAGATGTCCATAGGAGCAAGACACAGACAGATGCTGTGACACTCTCCCTGGTTTTAGGTTCATGAGTAGCCTGTTTCACTTTCTACCTTCTTAGGTTTAGAGCAAAGAAAGAGGGGGTGAAAATTAGATTTAGACAAGAAGCTACTTTTTTAGGGTTGGGAAACAGGAGTCTGGACAAGAGATGATGCACAAAAACACAAAATTTTCCATGTAGTAGTCCAGGGTCTTGGTTGTGTGTGTGCAAAATGTTAAACAGCAGTTATTTTTTGAAAAAACATTGTGGACTTAACCTTCAACCTTCCAACATTTACACTGTAGCAACAAATTATTTTTTATGACATTATACATGTATGTGGTATATAAGAATAAAATTCAAAATTGGCTTAAAAAAGTTTCCAGTGTTAACAATTGTGGCATTTGACAATAGTGCAAACAGATATCAGAAGTTAAAATTGGAATTTGCAGGTGGGGGTAATTCAACTTCAGCTTTGTGCCTGTTTCTAATTTGAGCAATGATCTCAGCTGGAATTCCCCTGAAAAATGTCTGAGCCTTCCACTAGTATTTCCATGGTCTGCTCTGTGAAATCTTTAAGCTAGTCTGCTACTTCAGGTGCTTATAACTGTCTGGTGTTCCCATTATGCTTTCGTTGAAGGCTATTGATCGCTTCCAATATTGTGTACTGTACTTTGTATTATCCATGAGCTGTCATGTGTTAACAGCGAAGGACACAATAGTCTGCATGGAGGATTATAAATATGAATAACCATTAATAACATCCAGGGAAAGTTTTTTATTGATTTGAACAGAGGAATTTATGTCATAGATTAGAACGATATTGTGAGTATTTGCTTCTTTCTGTAATCACTGTTTAAATGTACCATTGTTAAATTGACATGAAATCTGTGACTTTCCACTTTGTGTTGAAAGTAGTTTAATATTTAGACAAGGATCACCTCGGTGACATGGATTATTACATTTTTATCTTTCTGTTTGTATCTTTACCTGTTATTCAACAGCCTTCTCAGTGAAGGATACAATAAACCTTTTATTGGGTCCCATGTTTAATTGACATTTTGTTAAAGGAATGCAAGATATAGAAACATACATTGCTAAATATAATTAAAACATAAAGAGAAAGTAAATCACTTGTAAAATGCTTGTTACTTTGTGAGAATCTGAAGTAATATTTCTGTCTTTAGAGTTTACTGTAGTTCTGTTTTGACTAGATTTTGAAGGTGGTAGTTTTCAAGCAGATCAAGCAGATGCTTTATCAGTAAGTCAGGTACTGATACTGTTGCATGAAGCTATAAATATATAATATAACCATAAATTGCTTGATACCAACTATACTGCTTGTGCTACACCCAGTGCCAACAGTATGTTTACTCTTTGAACCATTGAACTGTAAAGATATGTGATAAGGCATTAAGTGAACAGAGCAACTTTATGTAAATATAGCTTTAACATTAAGTGAAAGCTGAGGTCACCTTTGTAGACAATACATAAGAGTATTTCAGAAATAAATTCCACTGCGATGTAAGTACACAATAATAATCAAGTCAAGTCAACTTTATTTTTAAGCACAGTTAAAAACAGCAGATGTTGAATCAAAGTACTGTACAATAAATAAATAAAAATACAGGTAAATAAATTAAAAAGGAGAATCAGCAGCAATGAAAAACAGACATGACAACATATAAAAACAATAAAAGACAAAACCCAAAATAAAAGCCACTGGAAATGTTAAGGCTGAGTCTGATTTAGACACCCGAGAATAAAAATGTGTCTTTAAATGAGTTTTAAAAGTGTTCCCTGTCAGTGATGTTCTAATGTGGAGGGAGAGGCTGTTTGGCGGCAACGACTGAGAAGGTTCTGTCTCCTTTTTGTTTTAATCTGGACCTTGGGACGATGTGGACCATCTGAGCAGCAGATCTCAGCAATCTGCAAGGAGCGTGTGGAGTTAAAAGATCTGATGGATAAGAGGGTGCTAACGCATTTATAATCAAAGTCTTAAAATCAATTCTAAAATCAACTGGGAGCCAGTGCAAAGAAGCCAAGACAGGTTTGATGTGGTCTTGCTTGCATGTGCCTGTTAAACTTCTGAGCAGGAGCGTTTTGGACCAACTGCAGACAGAAGAGAATGGACTGAGACACACCTGAGTAGAGGCTTTTACAGTCATCAAGCCTTGACAAAATGAATGTGTGAATGACCTTCTCAAGATTCGAGAAGGAAAGAAAAGGCTTGACTTTAGACAGGATTCTTAACTGAAAAAAGCCGGCTCTGACCACAGCATTTATTTGTTTGTCAAATGACAAAAGGAACTGTCAGATATAACGCTGAGGTTCTTTACAGCTGATTTGCTACAGCTGATTTACTATTTATCACACTGTTTATATTTGTAAATCAGTTATTTAACTTTTAAAACTTAAAAGTGTCAGGATTTGGATTTACATTTCCATCAGTTATTTCTGATAGAAATGTACATTAGAAATTTTATATAAGTTATTTATGGTGAAGTGGCTCATTATCATTTTTATTATCTGACTGAGTAAGATCATAAATCCAACTTCACAAAATACACTGTTGTTTCTCATTTATCTCCAACTGAGCCATGCTATTTAGTTTATTTAGTTTAACATGCACACAAACACACAGGAGATGTTTTCTGTAAAAATGTTTATTACAAAAAAACCAATATGGACAAAACTGACACTGGTGACGTCACACAGCATTTTGTATTTCAAGGCATGTTTAAATTGAATTACTTTATGTTGAATCTAAGAAATTCTTTAAATCATAAATAAAATAAATCATTGACAGGATGGGCTAAATTACATCAAATGTGCAGCAACATGTGAAATGTAAAACATACATCACATTATGTACTGTGAGCTGAATTCAGGTTTTTTCAACAAAGAGACTAATTTGTACAAAGATGTGCTCAGGTTAGTAGGTAGAACTGATGGGGCAACATATATTTAATTTCATCAAGAGACATAATAATGAATCTCATATCTGCAACACCTGTAAACATTAAGTATTTGACTTATATTGACATGGATCTTAAATCTCATCAGTGGGTTAAATGTGACAGCATCCGTGATATTTCTCAGACTGTAGGTTTCATTGAGATGTTTTGTCCGTTCTCATCAGAGATTATGGGATTCTTAAGCACTTGCAGACTGTCAAAGTCAGAGGGCACGTTAAAGAAAAGCTCATCATCAAAGCAGTCCTCATCAGCAGGGGATGCCATGCAGGACAGATTCATGACCATACCCGTGAACAGCCCACCGACAAATGATGCTGCGATTGTGGTGAAGACGGCTGCCAGCTGGTAGAGTGCTTGCTCTTGTGCAGTGCGACCCAAGCCTGGCTTCAGCCCAGGGATCAGCTGCTGCAGCTCCAAAAGTTTTGGATCTTCCTCTGGTGGAGCACGATGGGAGAAGATTTGGTACATGCTGGGTCCATAGGTTTCCTCAGTGGCAAGAAGGATTGCACATATTCCTGCTGTGGATGATATGAGGCCAGTGAGTCCGTGGAGGTTGTGAATGCCACACTGGTCTTGGATCCTCATGTGTTTGGCCAAAAAGGGGGTCAGGTACTTGTATCCGAAAAAACAGGCAGTGCAGCCCATGATACCCAGAGCATATGCAGCTGCAGGAGAAATCATCATGTCCACAGACGCCCCAACAGTGACACCTCCAGCCAGAGTCACATTCTGAATGTCAGCCATGGTGAGCTTCCCTCTCTTATTGAACACTGCAGTAAGTGCAAAGACAGTAATGGTGGATGAGCTTAGTCCTATGAAGGTGTGGAGTATTGCTCTGTGTTGGTCGTCACCCTTAAAGGTCAGAGCAGAATTAAATGAGGGCCAGAATACCCAGAGGAACAGGGTTCCCATTACAGACAGGATGTCAGAGTGGTAGCTGGTAACCTCTTTAGCATGTCCATCATTCAGGCTCGGGCGATACAGTACAAATGTTACCCCAAGACCAAAGTAGCAGGCAAACAGATGAATGAGAATGGTACCACCTGCATCATTAATCCTAATGTATTTTAGTACAACCCACTCAGTCACAGCAAAAACAGGTATTTCTAGTAATGCCATGACCAGGAGCTGCACAGGACTGGTCTTCCCAAGCACAGCTCCAAAAGAGATGAGCACCACAGCACAGGCAAACTCTGCATTCAACAGATTGATCACAGCAAGGTGAATTTTACCATCATAGTAAAACTGGAAGAAGCCTTGTATTAAAATTGCCCACTGGATTGCAAAAGTAGCTGTGAGAAAGTTGAAGACCATCCCACTGAAGCCATAGAATCGGAAGAAGGCCAGCAGGCAGCCGAAACCGATGAAGATCATCACCTGCACATCAGCAAAGTAGGGGTAGTCGCGATACAGCGAGTTCTCCATTGGCTGGGTCTCATTGTTTTGCAGCTTGGCATTGGCATTATCATCATAAGTGACAAAGACAGAATAAAGAACTAGAATGACAATCTCCAACACCAGCACCAGCACTGGCAGGCGGACCCTCAAACTGGTAGATGCTCTCATGGTAACTCCAGCTATTAGGAGGCTATCATGACATTTCTCACCCTTTTATACCCCTGATGTGTCAGATAAGAGCAGCTAAGGAATCAGCACAAATGGACGCAGTGGATGGTTACTTAATGGGACAGCACCTGGACTTTAATCCTTCTGATTCAGAATGACCCCCTCATCTCCCTCCTGTCCTTGGGCCTTTAAGTTAGACCATAAAATATATGACAAGAGGATAAATAAGATAACAAAAAAGTAATAAGGATGCTGTTCACAGGGATCAGGATTTACTGACTCAGTGAAAGGAAATGTATTGTATCAGGAGCCATACCAGAGAGAATATCACACTATGTCAGCTTCATCCCTTCTCTGGTGAGTTTGAGGTATTTCAGTGTTATGCATAATGAGAAACTGATAATTTAATGTACTGATGAATTGCCATTTATTATTGTCTATTTTGTATTTTTTGTTATGCTGCTTTATTCCCTCGTTTCAGGGGTTGTGGACTATTTTTAATCTCTGGTTTTATCTGTTTCAGTGCTGTTTTATTTGTTTCAGTGTTTTCCTCTGCTGTGGGAGCAGCTGGTGAAGGTGAACTTCATTTGTTCATTTCTGATGATACACCATTTAGTTTTTATGGCATGGATGTTTGTGATGCTGATTTTAATAAACCAGCCTGTCAAGCTGCTTTGACTCACACTGACTGTCAGGTTTGTTAATGACACTCACATGGATTCATTTTAAATCTTAGTAGAGTGTCACAGCAAATTACAAACAGTAGCAATGAATAGCACACACCCTGAGCATCATTAGGTTAGTTTGGGATTAAAGATGACACTGCATTAAGCAGAGAGTGACAGACCTCCGCCAAGGCAGCTCGGTTTCTCTTCATAGTGAAAACCTCCCATTATCGTTTGAACCTATGCTCATTTCCCCCACAATGTTATTGCACCAAAATTACTATTCTTCAATGTATTTGACCCTCATTATTACTGCAGTTGGGCTGTGGGTAGGGCTGTGGGTGCTGTCTGTGTGTTTGCGTCCATGTTCACCCTATACCTCAATCAGGAACAGATCTAGGGTGACCATCCTTGACAGTAATCTTGACCTTGACCCACTGTGGACCTCCATTCATTTTGGGGTCAAATGGTCAAGGTCATAGGGCCAAAGTCAAACTTAGATTCACCCTATAACTCCATCAGGAATAGAGCTACGGTGACCATACTTTACAGTATATTGACCTTCACTTACCCTGATCACCCATTAATTTGGGGGTCAAAGATCAAAGGTCATGGTCACAGGGCCAAGGTCAAACTTGCTTTAAGCCGTATCTTAGCATCCACTTGTTGAATTTTCACAAACTTTTTTGTTTGAAAAGCGTCTGAGCTCTGTCTCACATTGCTAGGTCATATTAAATGTGTGCAATGTCTAGGCTAGTATCAGGCATGGGTCATCATCTCGCTGGATTCTAGTTGGATTCTTTGACCATGAAAACCTATCATTAGCATTTGGAATCACATACACATCATTATTAGTTCAGTAGTTATTCACGAAAAATAATATTTCCACAATGGTGGTTTTCTTCTGGATCTAGATCCATAAATGTTGAAGTTACCGTATGTCAAACCCTTGGGCACATTACTGAATCAGCAGATTGGGTTTTATTTATTTATAAGGCTCTCATTGTTCTTTTACTATCACTTCAATGATATCATCTCATAAAAAACATGTGACCTGACTTTGCAGGTGCTGATGTTGTTTTTTTTAACTGATTTTGTTCTCACAAATCTTGCTTCCTCTGATCTCCTTTTTCTTTTTTTTTAAACTATCAGTTTAATTTTACCATGACTCACTTGTTCTAGTTTTAGCTCCCTCAGACATATGTTTTACAATCACTTTAGGTTTTATTGTTTTTATAACTGTTGTTTATATTCAATTCAATTCAATTGTATTTGTATAATGGCAATCATAACCCAAGATTATCTCTAGGCACTTCACAATTCAAGGCTGAATCTACAAAGAAGGCAGTAAGGGCACTGGCTGAGGAGGCAGAGAAAGGCAGCTTCCGGATTTAGTTCAGAAGAAGAGATCCCTATCACTGCCCCACCACCTAGAGATGTTCTAGGCAGTAACATCAGTGAAGGGCAGCTTCTAGCTGATGACCTTGAGGCTGGCCAACTGACACTGACGGAGAGGTGACAAGCAGAAGTGCCCTGCAGATATTGAAGACCTGTATTTTCATCTAAGGGATTTCATCTAAGAACACTGCTTTATCTTAGTGCATATATTTGGAATGTACTGACTCAGTGTTAGAATTAGATTTCTTGGTTAAGATTGAGGTAGCAATGAATTACCTATTATTATTATGTAGTTATTATGTAGGATAGGCAGTGGGACATCAGTAACCATAGCCATGAAATTAGAGCTGTGTACTGAGGCTGGCTCTCTTCATCCTTTAAACCCATGATTGTGCCTCCATACACTCATTTAACACCATAACAAAAATTTACTGATGACACCACTGTGGTGGGACTCAACTCAGACAATGATGAGTCATTGTCAGGCAGACAGTCCAACATCTGGCTGATTGGTGCAAAGCAAACAACCTGGTCTTGAACACAACCAAAACCAAGGATGCTGTTGTTGAGTTATTGAGAGTCAGGACGAACACAAAGTGCCTGCTAACCATCAATGGTGAAGAGGTGGGAAGGATGGGCTTCTTTAAGTTCCTGGGCGTTTATATCACTGAGGATCTGACATGGTCAGTGAACACCTCCAGCCTTGTGAAGAGAGCTCAACGGAGACTCTTTTTCCTAAGAAGGCTAAAACAGGCTTGTCTACCACATCAGTTG
Organism: Pseudamia nigra; assembly: GCA_029823295.1. Lineage (NCBI taxonomy): Eukaryota > Metazoa > Chordata > Actinopteri > Kurtiformes > Apogonidae > Pseudamia > Pseudamia nigra. The sequence goes on from JAQQAE010001175.1 coordinate 9,497, forward strand.
CTCAGGAACTTCTACCAGAGCATGATAGAGAGCATCCTCTGCCACTGCTGATCAGTGTGGTGTGGAGGCTACACAGAGGACAACAGCAGGGACTTGGCCTGGGTGGTGAAAACAGCGCAAAAAGTCACAGGGGCCACCCTGGCCCATCCCTGGATACTGTATACACCAACAGGCTGCAGCGGAGCGCAAGGACCATCAGCACTGATGAAACACACCCAGGGCATCCTACCCTGACATGTGGAAGTAGATACCACACTTTAAAAGCACACACTACAAAGTTGCGGAACAGCTTCTTTTTCCAGAGCTGTGGCCTTTACCCCCCAGCCCCCATACAAGCACACCCACCTACAGTACAATGACTGACAGTTGATGTCTGTTATATGCAGTTAAGCCTTCTGTTACCTCCCAACCCGCAACCACCCAGACTCTAATGCACCTGAAAATTATACAATACACTACACTACTTTCTACTCAGCCTATATTGGGCGATGCTGCTCTACATATCTGAAGGTTTTACTGTCACAATGCTGCTCTTGACTTGTCTGGAATGTTTTGTTTTTACTATTCTAAACCTATGTAACTTGTGCCTTTATGTCTATTGTTGTCTTTTTGTACGGATTTTACTATTTTTAAGTTATGTAACATGGACCAGAAATAATTTTGTTGTGGGTAATTACAATGACAATAAAGTTCCTTATGTCCTTATGTTATTAGCATAGACGATTGCCTCATTATTAGGATTAGGGTTAATGTTAAGGTTAGGGTTTAGAGATTCATCAAGAGTGACTCTACACACAGACCTATTGTTCAGTGTATTAAAGACATGGTGAAGGAACAAAAATATTCACTGGTCATTTGTAGGGTGGGGTTAGGGTTAAGGAGGCAAGGAATGGTACAAGTAAACTCACCTGGGACAACCATTCCAGGTGACTCCTGTGTGAATCTGCATCTAAACTACTAAACATCTTCTGCGTTGTTGAGCACCTTGTTTATTACATAATGCCATACATGTTCTTTCACAGTTTGTATGTTCTCAGTGTGAATGTATTAAAGAAAAGAATAAGGAAAAACACTGAAGGAGGCGTGTCCACCCTTTGCCTGTTGACACTCCGCAGCAGTGGAGGCAGCAGAGACACAAACACAGACATGAGAGAAAAGGCGAAGGGGAGAGACGCAGACTCCCATGAGTCATTGCACTGCCAACGTAGACAAACAGGAACATGGCTACCGGTGTTTGACACCTGCACACTATTCTAACAACACACTGAAACGCTCAGACACAGCCTGTCACGACAACATATCTGCTGTGTCTCTGCGACTGAAGCAAAGCTCCGGTAGAGTCTCACAGAGGAGACAGGACTGTGTCAACAGCAGCGTCCCCCTCGTCCACCGGTCACTACCAGGTAACGGATGAGTTAGTCGCTCTGGAGCTAAACACCGTTAGCATAGCCGCTGACATGTCAGTCCAGGTAACGCTACGGACACATTTATATGTGTATATGTGGTGTCGGGTCAAAAATGTGCTTCAAATGTTAAACATTATTGAGACGGTTTTAAATTGTCATAAAATTGAGACATAATCCATTGTTAACATGCTAATTTTTATGTAGCATCGCTAGCATTTTACGAGTCGAGGTTGACACGACAGCAGCTTTCACAAAAAAAATCAAGCTTTTCAGTGACTTAATTCTTGTAAGACAGGAATATCAATAATGATTAATTGATTGGTTTGCAAATGATCTCGACGATATAACATTATAGCGTTAAAATCAGAAACTAATATGTAAATGTTGTATTAAGCAATCAGAAATGTCTAAGAATTGTATTATTTTCCTCTTTTAACAAGCTGGACTCTGACGTGAATCAGATTTTTGCCTTACTACTTGGCTATTGATACAAAGTATCAAATTGTCTTTACTGTACCGTTTATCGTAATGAATCTCAAAACTCAAAGCCATTAAATCTCTTCGTCCATTATTAATCATCTCCCTCTTGATTTCTGCTAGATGTGAAAATCCTTCAAAAACGGCCTTTCACGAACCCTGTACAATTAAAATGTTTTCAAAATCTTATAAAGAATTATTTGCTTTTTGTAAAAATGAAAAGTTTCTGACTAAAATTGGGATATGATTCTGAGGATCTTGTGGGGCTATTTTCAGCCAATACATTTCTCTGTTAATCGGTATTTCTGGCAGCCTAATAGGACATGAGATTTCATCATGTGAAGTAGTACTCTGGTGTTTCTTTGCATTTTTTCAAATGTCTTTTAAGACATTTGAAATAATTTTTAAAAGAATGTCCTTGCAAAGACAGCAGCTGCACATAATTTAAAGAGAAAGTTACAGCACAAGCTTACACACGTCATAATAAATATACATCAAGAGTCTTTACTGAATGAATGGAATCAAGGAAAACATCTACTGTACAACCACAAGTCATTTTAAAATCACTTTGAATGAGTTTAATAAGATCATCTCTTTTCACGGCTTTTATGGGGTTATTTACTTAGGAAGAAGTTTCCTATCCTATTCATTATAATTTATTAGAATGCTGATAACATAAAAAGTATGCTATAATTGTCTTTCAGTGTGGTTCAACATGGCAAGTCCAAGGACCAGAAGAGTGTTGAAGGAAGTGAGAACCCAGGATGAAAATAATGTGAGTCCTCAGTGCACCATACTTTTCTAACCCAGTGCTACCTGTTTGCAGTCTTGAGAATCTTATTTTTAATATATTTTTTGTTCAGCTTTGCTTTGAGTGTGGGGCTTTCAACCCTCAGTGGGTTAGTGTGACCTATGGCATCTGGATTTGTCTCGAGTGCTCTGGCAAACACAGGGGGCTGGGAGTACATCTCAGGTAAAGACTGGTGATATATGTATATAGTGCAGTTTTTACCATTTCAGTCATTGAATATCGGAGTAAAACTTTATAAGGAAACACAGCTTTCAGAAAAAATGTATCTTTAGTAATGTTTAAGTTGAGATGGTACTGTTACAGCATTTGTGTTTTTCTAATTGTTCGATAAGAGCTGAGATATGCTAGTGAGTTCTTAAATAAGTACAGTAAGTAGTTCAATATGGGATGGCAGCAAGGTGTGGCACTCTGACAAAATTTCCGGTAGCAAGTTAAACAAGAACAATAATAGAAGTGACAGAGATGAAGCATTACCTATCTCTTCAATCTCTGTATATGAGGAAACTTTTTTCAAACATGCAGAAAAAGTCCTGAAAAACTCATTCAACATTTTGCACTCATGAACCATTTCAAGATTTCTTTCATGTCCACATCCATATCCTACTCAATAAGCCTGAGCCTTACACTATCTTTTAGTCCTCTGTACAATTGTATGCATTATTAACACTTTCCTTTTATAGTTTACCTCTAGGATTATCCGTTTTTTTTTATTGTCATACAATTTATTATTATGTCTTGATTTTTTTCAGTGTACAGCATGATCACAATAGTATTGCCACACCTTTAATGCTCAGTATTACTGCCCAAACCCATGGAAAATAACAGATTTTATCTTTATGTTATATTCTGCCCCTATAGTAGCTGCTGAGTGCCCTAATGACCTCTTTTGCCCTCTCCGTAGCTTTGTGCGTTCTGTCACAATGGACAAGTGGAAAGATATTGAACTTGAAAAGATGAAAGCTGGAGGGAATGGAAAATTCAGACTGTTTCTTGAACTCCAGGATGATTATGATCCAAACTGGAACTTACAGGAGAAATATAACAGCAAAGCGGCTGCACTCTTCAGGGACAAGGTGTGATGAATTGACAGCCACTCCTTAAACTTTCAAACTAATTATTTTAATGAATGATCTTTAAAATTTATGCTGAAAAAAGTTGTATTTATGTGTCATTTGTTCACATATTTAAATTCAAAGTTTGTATTTCTTGTGTTCATCAAATTAATTCAGCTTCTTTTGACAAAAAGGTTGCTACATTAGCAGAGGGAAAGGAATGGTCTATAGAGACTTCCCCTGCCAGAAACTGGACATCTCCACAACCCAAGACAAGTCTTTCATCCTCTCATCGGTAAAAGATCACACCTTATCCATGTTCACTGTGTCTGTCTGTCTGATGCCAGCTCTAAACAGTGCATTCATGTTTCTGCTTGTAGCTCTGCTGCACCTGGGCAGAACACGGTGAAATCAGGCGACAAAGCTTTTGAAGACTGGTTGAGTGATGATGTTAACTCTTATCAGAGGTTGGTTGTACACTTCTCTTGTACTTTTTAATTCTTTTCTTTCAATGACATGCTTTCAACTACTGATTTTATACTTCTACAGTGGAGGAGGTTACAGTGGGAATCAAGAGAATCGATATGTGGGCTTTGGCAACACAGTGACCCCAGAGAAAAAAGAGGATGATTTTTTGAACAATGCCATGTCATCTCTTTATTCAGTAAGTTTCAGTTCACCTCAGCATGGGCATATGCCTTGTATTATTTGCATTATTATCAACACACTTATTTGCCCTGTGATTTTTGTTTTTGTTTTAGGGTTGGAGCAGTTTTACTGTTGGAGCAAGCAAGTTTGCCTCATTAGCTAAAGATAATGTAAGGATGTTACTGTTCATAATGAATTCTTTATTCATGTAGCTTTCAATTTCTATTAATTCCTGTAAAAATTAATCTGTCAATTCTTTCATGGGCCCTCATTGCAGACTACTAAACTGGCAAACCAAGCAACTTTAAAGGTAAGACTAGTTTTTCTTAATTACTGGTACTAATGTAAAGGACATGAAAACTAACTTTCCCTCATCTCTTTTTGTGACCTCTAACTTTTGTTTTTAGAGTGTTTACAAAACTTAATGCCATTTTGCTTAGTAACTAAAGTCACTTAACTAAATAACTGTTGCTCCTTTAAAATCTCCTTGCCTTCTCTGGATGTAGTTACGGGGTTATAAAGCACCCCCAGAACCGGTAAAGCAAATCATAGTTGCATGGCGTTTTTCCACATCATATTTTATTTTTTGTCGTACATAATTTTAAAGACATATTTTATGACTTGTGTTCGTATTTCTGTTAGCTTGTCAGTTTTTGACAGTACATCAAGCATTTTGCAAAATGGTGGTTGTCATCTTCACACTTGAGTATACTAACAGACGGCATTATGTTTGTCATGTTACCTGTACTTTGAGTTTATGGATAACCTAACAGTTGGAAATCTGTCTTCATGTGCATTTCTTTAATGTATCATGGGCTGTTAAGAACATATCCTATTATACACTACTAGTCAAAAGTTTGGATACACTGTCTCTCATAGTGTTTTTAAATGTTATTTTCAATGTTGTACATTTATACTGAAGACATACAGACTGTGAAAGAACACATATAGAATTATATAGTAAACAAAATCGTTAAATAACCCAGAATATGTTATATGTTTTACATTGTCTGCTGTAGCCACATTTAGCCTTAAAGACACCATCAGATTCATGACATAGTCAACTGGAATGGGTTTCATTCCACAGGTGTGCCTTGTCAAGAAATAATTTGTGCCACATCTTGCCTTCTTAGTATGCTTCAGACTGCTAGTTGTCTTGTGCAGAGGAACGGCGAACATGTGGTTTTCTTCCGGCACCTGCATCGCATCAAAACGACCAGTCCAGAAAACCACACTCTTTGGATACTATGACCTGGATGACTGAGAAGCTCCACAGACACAAGTACAGAGTTAATATCCCTATAACTGCTACTGCACTTACTGTACAAATCCATATTATGGCAGGTCAGTTAAGTAAAAAAGAATAGAGTCCATCATCACTTAAAGAAATGAAGGTCAGTCAATCCAGACAAAATGATCAAATGTTATAATGAAACTGGTTCTCATGGTTACTGTTACAGGAAAGGAAGACCAGGAGCTACCTCTGAGAAAAAGTTATTAGAGTCAGCGATTTTCAGATTGACTGAAATTTTTTTCAAATGATGTGCCGTGATGTGATGTGTTCTAATGTGCTGTCTTTTCTCTTCATTTAACTGTTTGTTGCCATAATATCCATTTGTACAGTACTTGTAGTATGTAGTAGGGTATTGAGTCTTTACCCAGCCTTCCTCTGCACAAGACAACTGATGGTCTAAACCACATTATGAAGACAAGGAATGGCACACCTGTGAACTGTAAATTGTTCCAGGTGACTACCTTGTGAATCTGATATGAGAATGCTTTGAGTGTGTAAAGCTGTCATTAAACCTAAATTTGGGTACTTTGGACAATCTAAACTATAACCCACTTTTTGTTTACAGTATAATTTCATGTTTTTTTCCCAGTGTGGATATCTTCAATACTGTACAATGCTGAAAATAATAAAATAAAGAGAAACCACTGAAGGAGAGGGTGTGTCCAAACTTTTGACTGTATGTATATACAGTATTGTCGTGTGGCTGCTCTAATATATTATGTGAATGATGCTGCCTTGGAGTCATACCTGTGAAATATTATGCTCTCAACTGTTGCCTGACATCTGTTGTTAATTGGTTATCCATTCATGCATGTGTTTTTTTTTTTAAGTGCTAACAGAGCTCCAGAGGTGTAATGGCTCCAAAGAAAATCCTCATTTAATCTGCCATGCTGTAGAAACAGTGTAGACATTACTTTTTAGTGTCACAAATTAAACTGGAAAATGGCAAATGTTAGATTAGATGTGCCAAGTGTATGCAGTGTTGCTTCAAAAGTGTACGCTCATGCACGTCTCTGCACCATTACACCCTCTAGTGCTTGTTCATCATTAGTGTATGGAATGAACAGTACAACAAGACAACTCTGTGTCCCGACTGTTTCATTTACGTTCTTCCTTCTGACTTTCAACTAGGCCACAGAATTAGGACAGACAATAAATGAGAATGTTATCAAACCTACCCAAGAAAAGGTAACATTGATGTTTGAAGTTGTTCTTTGGTGGTGGGATGCAGCCATGTTGAAAAACCAACAGCTTCAGATGTGAATGTGCTATTTTCTTCACCGCTTGTCTCGTCAGTGCTTCTTAACCTGCTTTATGCCAGCTTTATAGTCGCTAAGGGCAATCACACTCATGTATTTCTCAGTCAGTGCTACAGTCACTAAATACACAGGACTGTAAGGCTGTGCTAAGGTTGTATTATAAAAAGAATTTGGATTAAATACCGTATTTTCTGCATTACAAGTCACGTTTTTTTGCGTAGTCTGGCTAGGGGAGCGACAAATATATCGAAGCGACTCTTTTATATTAAAGAAATTCCAGTATAGGGTGTATGTCACACTGACAGCCGCTGGAGGAGGCGAGTCACGAGGTCTCCCTTCTGGCGCGCCGCACGCTTGACACGTGTTCCCCAAACAAATGCGACCTGCTCTGCAGTGTGACCAACACACATTTTTTTTCTTCATTTTGCATTTCTTGGCTCGTGCGACTAACATACCGGAGCAACATATCACCCGGAAAATACAGCAGTCTTAGCATACAGCCTTACATCACATCATGACTTATAGTAGAATAATTAAGAAATCCTGAAAACTTCTGTCTTTACAAATCCATTTGACCTAATATAAAGTTTCAGACTTTCTTAAAAGTCTAGACACATGAAGCTGCACAGTGTGGTGCTCCTCAGTTGACAGTAATTGCTCAGCTGCTTTGTAGATTTCTGTGCTTGAGGTTTTGCATTGAAACAAGGTTTTATGTGTACAAACAGAATCATAGATAAACCATCCTGAAGTCACGGTGAGTGTTCTCCACACACATGCCATTATATAACTGCTTAAATTCTTACTGTCAAATGAGCAGCTCTTGAATGTGATCAACAAGCCCTCTGATTTGTGGCTGGGAGAAGATCAATGACACTGCTTCTGACTGAGAAAGACTGAGGTTAAAAATGTAAAATTTGCTTTTGTTGGCATTGGTACCTAAAGTTGTCTTGTGTCTTCCTGTGTTTTTACAACAAATTCTTACTCTCTGTGAGGAGAATACCATTCTATTTTCTAACAGATTTAATCTTCTCATGAAAATTATCACCACCATCGAATAAAAATAATAATGAATGTGTATAATCACTCTTCTCATAATTAAAAAGCAGCTGTTTGTTCTATTTTTGGAAGTATCATTCTGATGGAGATGTTTCTATTAGTTTTTAATAATAATTTGGCTCATGCAGGTAAAAGATGGCAAATTGCTAGATGAAATGACAGTCAGCATCACTGGGCTGGCAAACAAGGTAGGACGGGCAGATTTCTGCCAACTGCATGGATGCAAAACCAGTCTCCTGAGCGAGAGAAACAATGTGTCACGTTAGACCTGCATCAGTTTTTATATACAGTACGTGTGTAAAAGCTGCAGATGAAGTCCATCCCTTACCGTAAAGGAGACTGGTTTTGTTGTATTTGTAAATGTTTGAACAATATCATTGAATTTTGTCTCTCATCCTTCTTGCTGCCATTTATTCTGGTGGTAAGTACTGTGTAGACAGCTTTATGTGATGTATGAATTTTTAGTGTTGCATATTGTCACTTGTTAAGATTGAAATTGTTGAATGTAACATACACTTTCTACTGTTTGTTAATATGTCAATGGTTTGTCTTTTTCTAGATGTAGTTTTGTGATTTACTAAAATATTTCTCATAGTAGTTTATGTTTATAAAAGTCACGAGAATTTGACATTTTAAACGCCCCTCTGTTTTTGGCTTACAATATTCTGCATTCTTTAGGTTCAGGGAGCTGGTGCCAAATTGACTAACCTCTTCTCTGGAAAGCCGGAGGATGGGTAATAATAACATGTTCATGTGGCTGAACTTCTATGTACCATATCTTTTTGAAAAATGTAGATCAGAGTATTCAAACATTCTTGTTTCAACTGTGTTCAGGTCTGCTGGAGAGAGCTACCAGAACATGGACAGCACTGAGGGATATCAGGGTGGTTCTGGGCAGGCTATGTCAAAGGACTTCTGGGAAACCTTTGGTAGCAACAGCTCCTTAAAAGCCAAGCAGTCTCCCAGCAGTGACAGCTGGACCATCGCAGATAATTCTGCTAAGAAGAGCTCTGACAGTTGGGACAATTGGGGCTCCGAAGCAGCATCCAACAACAAACACAGCACAGAGGAGAGCTGGGAGGCCTGGGACAACAATTGGGAAAATACAGAGGGTAAGGGGAAGAAGAGTCCCTCGAAACCTGCTGAAGAATCCTGGGATAATGCTGACTGGTAGTCCCCTCATAACCACACAACTCCTCGCCTTTCCTAATGTGTTGATTTTTTTTTCTCTGTCTCTCTCTCTCTGTCTCTCTCACTCTCTCACTCACTCACTCTGATCATCTCACTGGCACTTTCAGGATCTAGTCAGCCCATTTAAATGATACAGTATTCATATCTTCCAAGAAACATGATGGAATGAAGCCCAAGGTTAGGTTGGGCACATTATTGAATTAATGTTAAAGTTTCATAGCTCCATTGACTTGTATTTTACTGTAAATTTACCCCATTTCAGGGAATTATGATGAATATATATGGACATGGTCAGATGTTACTGCCTGAGCTCCCAATATATCATGTAATATTCTTAATGGTGAATGAGCCCCTGTTTATTCTGTATCATAGGTTCACTGTTAATGGTATTTATTTCACCACAGAAAATCAATGCATGATCTAGAAAATCTGACACTGTAAATATATAATATAAGAATGGATCATTGTAAATAGGGTATGATTGACTGAATGCTAGTTATGATCTTTTCTGTGCACAATCATATTAAATGACTCTGCCCCTAGACCTTTAGCACATTGATTTACAAAATAACACACCTATATCCTACAGGAACAAATAACACATTTACTACATTTACTTAAAATCACTGTGGCTCTGTTCTTTTTTTTTAATGAAATGAGGTGCAATGTGTGAGGCTGCTTTATTATATAAATTATTTAAAAAGTGCAAAAGGTCAAGGAGTTTTAAAAAAAACAGCAGAGAAGTACTATACAACATGGTCCTGTTATCAAATCAAAGCAACAATAACACAGGATGTTTAGAAGTTTAAATTTGATTGGCCCTAAACAAATAAGGTATAAGTGTCACTCCTGTGCGTAATGAGGCAGAACTCATTCTAACTGATAAGAGTATTGTAAATGTACTTGAGCTGTTGTGGTTTTGTTTTCCCTTCTCTTGTTAACAGTTACAGACCAGTCCATAACTCGGCTCACACATGCATCACAAAGATCCTCAGCAACATCAAGATCATATTAGATTTTTATATGCAACTTCTTAAGTAATATCACTTTAGGAAACTATATTTTGTAGCTTATACTGTCCCATATTGTTTTTATTTTCAGTTAAATTATAATTGTCTTGCATTTGATTTTGATATGCTGATTGAATGGAAATTTATTGTTTTTACTTATGTGTGCTCGATGGTACTGTCTTTAAGTGATATAAAATGCAGCCCAAACTTGATTTTACTTTTTGGAGTACATATAGGCACATTACTCATCTAAAAAGGTCTTATGTTCTTTAAATTCAGCAGATGGTCAGAAACAGTGAGAAATGGCTCTATATTATAAGAGGAGAGTAAAACAGAAATGAGTTTATAGGGTTGGCAGAGATAAGAACTAAAGATTGGATTGCTATCAATCTGTTGTAAAGTTTACACACTGTGTGGAACATGCATTAACTGACCTCCAAATGTATGGAATCTCACTGCACCTTGGTCAGCTTGGACTTTGTGTCATATATTTATCCTCATGGTTGAGAATTAACATCTTTATAGTACACTAACAGTGAGACTCATTTGCTGGATGTCCAGATGATCATTGCTCTCACTTTATTACAGGTGCAAGTCTAATGGACAACATAATTAAATTAGTAGGAATTAAAGTGTTGTGAAACTGGATGTTCAATATTTCTAAAGCCCGATTATATGGTAATCTTACAATTTACCAGGTTTTAATTAAACCAACAGTGGTGCATCTTTTATTTTTTTCCATGTGGCCTTAGATTCCTTTTCAAATAAAGTGCAGTAACTTAACCACACTGTAAACTACTGTACTGCCAAGTTTATTTTATTTTTGTATTTCATAATGTAAGGACATTCAGTCTTGATTAATTATATGAACCACTTATTAAAATAAATATAAATGAACTAGTTCTAGCAGAGGTCTAGGTGTGACTAGTCTAAACGTGGTTTTAAATTTTAAATTTAAGATTAATCTCAGGATTAACATATCATGCCAGGTGAGCATCCATTTTCATTTAGATGGTGGTTATCAGTCAGTTATTAACTGCCCACAGAGCAATCGATCAGTGCAATACATTTGCTGGATTGTTGTTGAGTGTTGAAATATTTTGCTGTATAATAGTTGGTGGCTCTCATGGGGCAGTTGGTTAAAATGACATTGTGTCATCACAGATACAAACTCTTGAAAGATATTATTTATAAATGATCCTAGGGACTTCATTCCATTCCCATTTCCTACCTCTAAGATGTGTTCAGTTTACCGTATCCTGAAGACTACCCAGTAGTAATTATTTTTGTTTCCTCTGTCTTTTCATTTTGTTTTGTTTTAGATCTTATACTGCAGGCCTGATGTTTTCTGGAGCTCATTTTTCTTTGTTATAAGAAGTTGAAGCAAAACAATAAATGGGTCTATAATATTGGTATATTTTCACTGACAGTGCAGTGTTGTACAAACCCATCACTCCTAGAACCTGTGTGTTGCTGAAGCACTGCAGTCAGGTGTTCATGTACAGTATGGTCATGTGTTAAACGCCTTAATGAGCTGTGTTTGCCTTCTGTTGATTCTGATGTCAGTTTGCCTGTGTCCCTGATGCAGTGACATGTACATGTCAGAAAATGATCATAATGTCCAAAGACATGTTGTTACTCTAAAGCTTGTTGAGGCTTTAATGACACTCGTATTTGTCTATAATTTTTGGTGGTGTGACAGTTAAATGTGAGGAAACAACTGAATGGCTTTGTGATGTCTCACAGTTTGAAAGGGAAATATTTGAATAGCCACAGAGAAAATCTGTAAAAGATCTTATAGTTTTGAAACAGAGTTTTTCTATTGGTAAATGTCTTGTTGGGGTTACTGATTCATGCCATTCATGGATACATTGCAGAATGTATTTTCTAAAATGAATGCATCCAATATGTCTTGATGTATGGTGATGTTAATTTTTTCCACATAATTGAGCATTTGAGATCGTGTATGTCAGTGTTTATTAAACTATTATGTCATAAATACTATTTTTGATGTCAAGCATGAAATGTATCGTGGCGCTAAACCCATTCTGCAGTTCTTAATTTTCTGTGAATTTCTGCACAGTTGTCTGCTTACCCCTTCAAGTTTCACCAGCAGACATCCCATGAGGTGAGCCAGTGTTCCATTCTCATTTGAGGCTGTGGATATTTCTCTTGTACACATGGTTTCTGTGTAAAATAAAAAGATATTGTGCTGTGAATGCAATTGTATTTTCCTTAATATTTATATATAGTAACTAGAAGCATACAACTTGTATATATGAACTTCAGCCTTTCAGTATGATTCCCACCAGGTAAATTGTAGTAATGATATATGGTGATAGGCAGCTCTAAAAGGTGCAATATGCTTCATGAGGAAAAAGTCATAGCTGTACAATTTGTTAGGTAGAAATACGTACAGTTCATAAACAAGTTAACTGACTAGATTATTATATGGCTATTAATACACCACGGGGGATTTTCATATTACCCAGCAGCTCTCATACAGTATATATATATTCACAGGAAGATGCAGTAAAAACAAATGAAACCACCAGAATAAAAAGTACCCTGTTCATTATATTCTATATATGACACATGTCAACTCATGCCTCACAAAATGTTCTCACATACCTGAACAACTGTGTCTAATGTTAATCATGGCTCAAGAAAATTGTACCATTGGAGAAATGAACTATGGTATTATTTGTATATAAAAATACCACTGTTTCCTTCCATTTTTGTTAATGTGACAAATTGGAGGTAGCTTGTAATCTGCATAAGGGAAAATGTGTGTCCCAAAATGAAAACTACTGTAAAGATAAAGCTTCTTATGCAAGAAAAAAACTATTGGCTTGGGCTTGCAGGTTCCCGCCATTCAATAAAAATACATTAGAAACAAGCAAAATTAGTTTCAGGTGGCCCTGAATGACACAAATGCCCATTTTATATTTGATTTTATGATATGTTTGATTAATACATCCTGTCTGTTTCATCCAAGACACTAATTACTCAATTAAACAAAAGTCAATAACATGCATAAACATTAAACAAAACGTCAGCTTGGGGGGCCTGAGGATACAGACGAAGGGCTTCATTTGCAGTGACATTTACATTGTGTCCCGCCTACAAGGCGTGGAATAGTGTCTCCTCTAAAACTATTTCAGTGGAGAGACAGGGAGACTAAGCATCATCGATGGCCCAGCTACATGGTGAGTAACACTGAACATCGACACGAGTTATCGTCCTTCAGTGAGGTCGAGGATAAAGCCGTGCAAAGTAAAGGCAGTAGCATCAGGACAAACACCGAGAGACAGGCTACATCATGACCGCGATGGAGGAACAGACAGTGGCTGCCTGAATAACAGTAGCCGCCTTTTCAGAGGAGGAATAACGCCGTTACTGACTGTAATAGCGTATGATTGTGGCGTTTACTTTGAGACAGAGGACTGCTAAAGGTAGTGTCGCCTGTGTCAACCGCTCTTTGATACTGTTATCGGCGTTGTCATGAGCTGTGATTGATTCTGAATACAAGGTTAGAAATAGAGCCGATGCTGCACCAGTCTGTGAGCCCCCCAGCTCAGTGATCGATCCTCTGTATTCAGGCCTTAGACCTGCTTAGAACTAAAATTAATGCTAGTATATTAACTCCGTGTTAGATGTATTATAACGATATTCAAATGTTTGATTACGGTCATGGTTACTTACATCACGCCAACGGTCCAAAAAAGATAAAAAAAAACATACTTATCACGTTCATGGTAAAAGACCGCAACACTATGTCAGTCAGTCTCTATTTTGTAAGGAGAATCTGAAGAAAATCACAGTTGTTGGTCAGCACCAGTGCAACAGTCATCTTTTAATAAGTATGCATCAGCCAGAGGAGGCGCCACTCCGCATATTCAACTAGCCAACTAGCGTTAGCTATTATAAAAGTTAGGGGTTTGACAGTAGATAGGTGCATGTTTATCTGTATCAATGTAGACGGGCGACACAAACTGCACTATAAGGAAGTAATATTGCGTGTTTAGCACGGGGGTACTGCTTTAGAGTAGGCGGCAGCCAGCAGAAGCTTGTATAAATGAAGCACACTGTGGGGTTTGTGTTGAGGCTGTAGCTCTTCAGCCGCTGTTGCTATGCTACCGTCACAGCGCGTGCAGCCAAAAACCTCCCCTATATCCGTCCAAAGCAGACCAGTCCAGCAGCTCAGAGCACACTGATCTACTGCACATCACTACACTACTGCAGCCTGTCGTCACATAACACCTGTCACCAGCTTCTTCTGTAGGCTGTTCCCTTTACAGCAAATCATCTGCTTCCATCTGATCCCTGTCCTCTGCATCTTCTTCCACACCATCTAGCTGCATGTCCTCTTTCATCACATCCATAAATCCTGTATTTGGTCTTCCTCTTTGTCTCCTGCCTGGCAGCTCCATCTTTAGCCTCCTTCTACCAGTGTATCCACTATCCATAGCACATGTCCAAACCATTTCATTAGCCCCTTTTCCACCACAGGAACCTTTCTCATTTAGGATTTTGAAAAGCCTTGGCACGTTTCCACCACAGTTACCCATGTAAAAACTTTCCCTCAACCCCAAACTCCATGCACAAAGTTCCTCGTAGGGAGGTAGGACTTTTCACATTACCAGGAATTTTGAGGGCTGGGTCTGTGTGAAGAAAAATGTTGATAGGTGGAACACATTTAGCCTTTTGCACTACTGTTCACGGAAGCCAGTATGCTTCTGCAAACTTGTTTATTTCATTTCTATGAGCTAAGCCTTGTTTGTTGTGCATTTGGAGAATGGACCAAAAAATGAAGAGAAGCTATGAGAAGTGGACAGGCAATGAGGTCCTGGCTCTTTTGGGCATCTTTGCAGAACAAGAAATTCAGCAGGATTTTGAGTCAGCGACTTGAAACCTTTGAGTGTATGGGAAAATAGCCTTCAAGCTGGCAGAGCTTAATATAGGGCACATGGCAAAACAAACACACGAAAAGCCAAAGAAAGTGATGCAGGATTACAAGTCTGGGTTGGAGTAGTGTGACTGCCTCTTCTGGCCTCAAAAGTGTAGATGGTCAAGTGTAGGTAATGGAGCTCTGCTTGACTGCTCTGCTCTGAGAAAAGCCTTGTCTGTTCAGTGTTCATACTTTTTTTGTGTGTGTTTTAATCTCAAGGCACATTGTTTGTGCACGTTTTGTTCATTTTGTTTTTTACTGATTTAGTTTAAAGAAATGTGACTGTACATGTTCATTTGCCTGGCATCAAAATATAAGTACAGTATAAGCACTTTTCAAGTAGCAAACAGGTAGAATTCAGTGCAGGCAATTGTGTAAATCTGTATGAATACAGGGTTCAGGACAATATCTATAAAATAATAGAAATGAAAAAGGAAATCTTTTTTACCCAGGTAAATAAATTCTTGGGAATAAAAGTTTCTGGAAATGTTTGTGGAAGAGGGGCTAGTGTGGCTTCTTGGACTCGACCTGGCATGAAACCATACTGCTGCTAAAAAATGGTCACTTCTTTTTGTAGCCTAGTGTCCCATATCTTCATTGTGAGGCTCTTCAGCTTTATCCCTCTGTAGTTGCTACAGCTCTGCATATGACCCCTGTTCTTGGCACCAGTGCAATTGTTCTCCACTCCTCAGGCATCCTCTCATTCTCCAAGATCCTTTGGAACAGTCTAGTTAAAAACTCACCTGCTACCTCTCCTAGACACCTTCACACCCCCACCGGTGTATCATCAGGACAAACTGCCTTTCCATTCTTCATTGTCTTCAATACCTTCCTCACTTCATCCTCAGTTATCTTTTCTACTCTGTTTCACAGACCTCACCTCCTGCACTCTTCTTCCCATTTCATTCTTTTCTTTCAGTTCCTCAGTCCTCCTTCCATCTACTCATCACACTCTCCTCACTCGCACATTCTACTGTCTTATCCTTAATCACCCTAATCATTCTGCAGCTCTTCACAACCTCCCAAAGTCTGTCTCTGCTCCCCCCTCAAGTCCTCACACCACTCTTCCTCTCTGTTATCCTCCTCTTCCTCGCCAATCATCCTATACGATACCATCCAATGCTGCCCAGTGCTCCAGACTGCGACCAAAACTTTACCTTTTGCGACTAACCTTCTAACATCAGTTGTAAACATGCGACCAACACGGCAGTTGGACAAAATATAGCGCTCCATCACGGGCTATGTTGTGGACAGCTCGCGTTCACAGCGGCGTCGTGTCTCCTAGTCGGGAGTACACGGCCCGCAACTTACTGCTGTGTTTTCAGATGAACCCCCCCACGACCGCATATTCAACCGGTCGGACATGTCACATGACAGGAAGTGCCGTAGATGCCAGTAAACTGTGTTTGTAGCCTGCTAGCACCTGCTCAGCAAGTCATCACGTAAATGTTAGTGAGCGGAGAAAATGTAGCAGTGTGCGACATAAAGAGGAGCGTGATATGGACTTATTTAAAGCAGCTGAAAAACTACAGCAAGGGGTTGTTGATGTGAGAAGAAAGCTCAGCATAGCAGCGACACAAGTAATCACTTCACACACCTGAAGACACATCCTGAGATGCATGTCCAACACAGTGTATCCATGTATTTGTAATGTGTCTGTCTGTCCTTAAACGCAGAAACATATTGATCACAGTGTCATTTTAACAGTAGTCGTAGTGAAGAGACTGTTTTACTTCTTCTTCAGAGAGAATTCAAATAAGAGTATCATGTTTTTCATACAATGAAAATAAATGACTGAAACTGATATTTCTGTCTCAGAGTAAAAGAAGTATATTGTGTTTATTAAAAATAGTTTCAAAATATAATAGAATTGTGATAATGGTCATTTTTGCAACAGTAAAGTTGGCTGTATTATTGTCTTTGGCAATAATATTTTGATTGAAAAAAATGGCAATAAGAAATGATCAGTATTGGCATTGTTTCAATTTCCCAAAAAAGTAATCAGAAGCATATCGAATCTTAAAAATGTCGTATCATCCATCACTAAATTGTGCGCATTCTGAAGGAGGGTCATCTTGTCAATGTGCTGGTGGGTCACGTGGAGGTTGAACCCACCCATGCTGAAGGTACAGTGGGGACAACAAGTATTGGGAAATGTAAAAATGTGCAAGTTCACCCATTTAAAAAGATAAGAGAGGTTTGT
>JAQQAE010001176.1:0-26851 GCA_029823295.1 Pseudamia nigra
CCCTGATGCGCCCATCACTCTGGAACAGAGTAAATCTGGACTCATCAGACCACATGACCTTCTTCCATTGCTCCAGATTCCAATCTTTATGCTCCCTAGAAAATTGAAGCCTTTTTTCCGGTCAGCCTCACTGATTGGTGGTTTTCTCGAGGCTACACAGCTGTTTAGTCCCAATCCCTTGAGTTCCTTTGGCATTGTGGAAATGCTCTTACTGTACTCAGTTAAATCCAGGTCACGACTTTTTTTTTGGCCACGCAGTGTAGTTTCTAGTTAATGTTTTCTCCACTGCCATCGTTGTGTTGCTTGTAGCTGTAGTTACACTGAATTAACAGCACTATATAAACTTATATCAACACTGAAAAAGCAAAGTGCTGGTCCTGAAAATGAACAAATCCATGCTGATCTGAGTAAAACTGGTACTGGCAGGGCAGTGGAAAAGTCACATCAGCTCCTGAAACCAGTCTGTACCATGCTGCTTATATTTGCTGTTTGGCCATTTGGAGATGGGGGATCTAGGGAGGTTGTTTCACTTTTGGAGGCAGCATCGATAGGCCATTTGAAGACATGTGGGTTTTGGCACTTCTGTGTTGGCTACTTATTTATGCTCTGGAAGCTGATTCAAACCAAAATCTTACTGCTGTGGGACTGCGATCCACACATGTCAACACTTACTATAAAGCCATTGCTGTCTTATCAATATCTGATGTAAAATCTGTTCACACAAAACAATGTCATTTTTTGTATTAGGGCTGTCGAAACATAGAACTAATTAAATAATTATTAATAGGATTTAAAAAGTGTACAACATTAATGCAATTGTATTTACGTCCTGTGCCTTCTGACCTGTGATTAGTGTCAGTCTCAGTCACACGTTGTGTGACGGTACAGATGTGAAGCCATTGTTAAATACCCAGAAAATAGTGTTTTATTTCTCTGATTTACTGTTGTCGTCTTTCCATCTGTTCTTTCCTTATATGAAACCCAGGTTTTGTTCATCATTTTGTAAGTGCAAATCAGAAATGTGCCTTACAAACTGACAATCAGTTATCAGTTATGATGATTTTTGTGGTTTTGTTGGGCCTCTCATTCATAGAAGACAATTTGTGTTTAAAGATGCTAATGAGCAATAAAAATCTCTGTCAAGAGTTGGTTTAAATGAATAAAAGTATGATAAATTGTAATTAACAACAGCACATTCTAAAATTATTTGGTTAATGATTTTTAATCAGTTGACAGCCCTAGTTGGTATTTGTTAATTTGACAAAAAAGATTGGCATGACAATCTTTATTTAAAACAATAGGAGTGTGGCCTAAAGATAGTATAGTGTGTATATATACTGTACACACAATATTTAGGAACTATATTTGAAATAAAAGCTGGATGAATGTGCCTCAAGTCCCAGAGAATTAGACCTAAAGCAGAAACCTCGCTTGTTATTTTGCATGGGCTTTTAAGACCCTCCCTTTAAAGTTAGGATCCCTCACTTTATGCTGAACATACGGTAGTTCCATCTGCCGACATGTCATACAAGATCCCACACTGAAAACTGAATTGTTGTTGCTGAAAAGAAGTCTCAATGTCATTATGGTTCATCAGAGAGTTTTGTAAATGATTTTCACACAAATGTACGTACAGTATGTTCATTAACAGACATGTAAATTTGAAATAACATAGATTGGCTCAGTCAGTAGGTCTATGGTGTGTTTACAGTGGTTGATATAGTGTGATGTTTGCAGGAAAGTGTAAAAGACTACAGTACTGCAAAAACATGGATTTGGGTGTTTGTATAGGAATACATCCAAGGGAACATGTAACCTTTAAACTGCAGAGACTTACATGAAAATGCAACTATGGAAAACAGGGTGCATGGATTTAAAGTTTCTGCAGTCTTCTCCATAACAATATGAGGGAGAATTGTGTAGGAGGGTCACAGAAACAGTATGCAATACAAAAATAAACAAAGGAGGCGCTTTCACACTAAGGTAATTAGGTTGTTTATGGGAGGCGAGAAGGTTCCTGATGGCACAGGGAGGGAGGAAGACAAGGGAAGATAGAGGAGGGGCGGGGGTAAACTAAAGCTCATTGTTAGGCAGGTGATTTACGAGGGTACAGGGGCTCCAAAGCTCTGCCAGTGGAAGGATAGATGTTGTGTCGCTATAGCACCCTGAGCCCTTTGTATCCATTGTGACGAGACAGAGTTTGGGGGGGTTGTGGGGATGAAAGTGGGTGGAGGGCGGCTGGAACGATTGTTAGTTGAGAGCTGTGGTGCCATCACAGGGCCGGGCCTGTACATCTTCACCGCAGACAGCAGCACAGATCAAAGGCTGCACTGTTCCCTCTCTCTAAAGCTCACAAGCCTTTGAAAACTTCCCCAACATTTGCACAAGGGGATGACATGCCTCTGCAATGCTAGAAGCCCCATGAATATGGCATCTGAATACCAAACACCAACATTTTATGATATCCAGAGTGTAGGAAATTACACTGAATTTTCCTTCCAATGAGGCTCAGTTATTGTATGCACCACAAGATGAGATCTGCGTATGCGCACTGGCCGTGAGTAGATAGATTATGCGTCTGCTGTATGTGCAATGAGGTCACCTTCTCTCTTCGTTCCAGACAGACGGGGTTGTCTGAGTGCTGCCTGCCTTTCTCTGCACATGAAACTGTCACCATGCACCACTTGACCTTTGTAGGCCTTGGTGATAGCGCTCCTTCAGGCAAAAATCAATTATCACGAGCAAACACGATAACAAATGAAGACAGTGTCTGATGTGAACATGTGAGCGGGTACACGTCGGTGCGGTCACTGGATTCAAAGGTGACACGGTCCGTGTCACTGAATTCTTATTAATAATTTCACCAGGGCAGCTAATGGACTGTCAGACAGTATTGTTCTGATGTTCCTCACAGGATGTGTAAACACTTTAATTCTCTGTCTTGGCTGCTATTCATAAAGACTGATAGAGAAGTGAATGGGGATCAGAATTCAATTAGTAATGTCTGGCAAAGTAGGCTAGTGCTGTTTACAAGAACCTCACCCACACTCATTGTTGCAATACAATGGTCAAGGCTTCTTTCACTGATCCGCCTCCTTACACCCAGTGTTAACGT
Organism: Pseudamia nigra; assembly: GCA_029823295.1. Lineage (NCBI taxonomy): Eukaryota > Metazoa > Chordata > Actinopteri > Kurtiformes > Apogonidae > Pseudamia > Pseudamia nigra. The sequence continues at coordinate 3,116 of JAQQAE010001176.1, forward strand.
CAAGTCCTAGCCAAAACAAATATCATAAAATGTTCAACCATCATTTTCTTTTGTCCCATTCTTTTGTGGGCACTCTAGCAAAGCAGAGTGCCTTGTACTAACATCAAACAGTGATTTATTCATGGCTCAAACTATTATTTTGCTGGTTTACAGCTGATATAAATCATCGAACGCAGTGAACACTGTGGAGGTTTATAAGCCAAAGAAAACTTTTCATTTTACTGCTTGCATTCTCTGTTAAAAATCATATTATGCTAAAGTTTTGTGTTCAAATAAACATTAGGAAAAATAATTGTCACCAATCTCAGCAACTAGAAGCTACAAATCTTCTTGACTTTAAAGATGGAGGGGAAATGACTTCCATAATTCTGTATAACACTGTCAAACCATCACCATATAACATATTTAATCATTTGGCAGCTCTCCAAAGCCATGCCTCACTTTGCATCAAGCTGTACTGGACAGAAGGGCCCACTGTTTGTAGAGGCCAATCGTACAGTGCATGTAGTGCTGCGATGTGTATGAGCCGAGTACTAATATTTTATGTTTACGTCCTGCTGGCCTTGCTCTCTCCAGCCGCCGAGTTAAAAAGCTGACAATAGCAATCTAAATGATGAAGGCAAGATAAAAGCTGCGCACTAATGTTTAGATTCAATCTGAGGTGAGCTCTTTGCAGAATACGGGCACTATCTGGATCAGTGGCCTATCAATTTCATTAGGTTTCAACTTGCATCTGGTTTCATTAATCAGCCTCAGTCCATTTTCCCTTGTCTGACCCAAACTTTAAATAATGGCCAGACTTATAAGGTTCGATCATGGGTTTGTGATTCTTAACCTTCAGTTACTGATCTGTGCTCCATTTTAATCCTACATGCAGGATTAATCATGCAGCCTAGGGGGCATGTGAGTGTGAGGAGATAGAAAGAAACAGAATCCGATGCATTCCCCATCTCTCAGCTTATTACATGAGTGGAGAGCGTTTCACTTCGCCGCACATGGCACGGCACCTTCTGGCTCAACACCAAGCACACTTCCAAGCTCTTGGGCTCACAGATGACACTGTTCAGCACCAACCCCACACCTCCACATTCAATTTAGTTTTATAGGTCTTTATAGCAAAGCAGACAGGTGGCAACCGAGCGACATTTCAAAGTGATGTAAAATGGGGTAGGGCTATGTGAGTGGTACCCCACTATGCCCAAGTGACCGCCTCAGTGTGCAAACAGAGAAGCCACGAACAGGGTGTAATCAGTGAGCGATGGCGTGGAAGAGTTTGAGAAAGCAGGTTAATTGAATGCCTGTCATGTTAAGCACCATTCAGTAAATGAAGGAACACTTTATGATCAGGGAGGATGCCTCGGTGTTATTCTCTTGGTCTGCACACATGCAAACATATAAAGGTGACTGATTATGGGATGCTGTAGTAGGTGATGGCATGACAGTTTTGCTTCAACCTGCTATACTTTCTCTGCATCCTCTTTATTATCCCGTCATGAGGTTAAATTGGCTGCAAGCCCTTAAAAATGAACATTGACATGGGCTGTTAACAAAATGTGACTGCAGGCGAAGCAGTTTCATCTCTGCACATCTTGTTGTATCAATAATACATGAGATCACCTCCTTTAGTGTGATTAAGGGGGATGCATCTTGGAGCTACAGGTGCTGCATCACTGAAGTGTGCTTTTAAATGCTAGTTAGTAAAATGTGTACAGTCTGAAAAGGTTTCCTCAAAGAAGCAATCACACTCAAGAGAAAAAACAAGAGAAATTGCTCTGAGAATATCTACACAAGTAAAACACGTGCATCAATCAGACCTTCAAAGGCTGAGTGAAAAACAAAATCACAAACAACTAATTCTAGTGCAGTCAGACCTTGGACGTTATTAACTTAGGAAATCTATTTTTTCCTGTTGGAACTCAAAATTTGAAGTGTCGAAATCAGTGGGATGTTATGACTACTGACATGTTTTGGGGATTATAGCAGTTTCATTTTGACATCTTACATTTCCTCCTCTTGCAGAGTAAGCCAACATTGACAGGAGTGCAGGCCAGTACTATAATGTGCCCAAAACACTAGCAGAGCTGGGCAAAAGGCCACATCCAATCAGCGGAACCGCCAGACAATATCAAAGACCAGTGGGCGAAAAAGATGGGATTGGATGGCAAGCAATGGCAAAGACGGAGGTAGGGGAAAAAGACAGAATGAGGGGTTGAATCTCATCAGCTTGCCTTTTAAAGATGAGTCACCACGCAGCAGATTAGTGCAGCCAGGACATTGGGTACTGACAATAGGAACAAATGTCCCAAAATTACAGAGAAATTGAACAGGGAGATTTTTGAATCACAATGATGAAATAGTGAAAAGCAATGACCGTAAGTGCACATGATGGAATGAGCTTGCTCACATGGAAGTAGGGAGCATAATGAGGAAGCAGTTCAAGAAGGAAACTGGCAAGCGAGGACCCAAGCACATGGTGAACGCACGATAAATCACAAGGAAGGGGACGGGGGGCATCATTTACCTGCATCACAACCTGCTGCCACGCTAGCGGCTGACTGGCAGGGGTATTGGGAGGTAGATTGGCGCGTTCCAGCTGCAGAGTGACGTTGCGGCGTTCCTCCTCAAGTGCTCGAGTCAGCTGTTCGAAACGTGCCTCCTGCTCTTTAACTGAGGCCAGGATGCTGGCGGCTGAGCGAACATCATAGTCCTCCATTTCCAGTGTAGATTGAAGGTATATGGATCTTCAAGGTTAAGAAGGCAAAAAGAAAGGGGGAGGAGGACCAGGTCATTAAAGACACCAAGGCCTACCGGGTTGGATGAGTGACACCAACAGGCATGCCTCAGTTTCACAGCCAAAACGACTTATTTATTGCAGGATTTAGAACACAGTGGGAGCACTTTAGTGATCATAATTAACAAAGGCAACCAACACGATACACTTAAATGAAACAATTAGCTGCTTGACTGGATGACTGGTAGGGCTGTGGCATGAAGAGTCTATCTGTTACAGTCAAATCAGTTTCATTTAGATTCTGGTTCAAACGCCTAGGGGGAGAGGCTCAAATATATCCACAGAATAAAGATCTGCAGATGATATTCCAAGGCCAGCATAGTAAAGACATTAATGAGGATGATCTGTTGGGTGCCAATTAAGTTTGTGCTTTCAGGAGTTTGAGCCCATCTTGAAATGCATGTAAGTGAGCAAAACAGATAAAACTCAATACAACTCAGAACATCAGCGCAGCAGAATTGAAACGTGATCCACCATCTCAAAATACAAACAAACAGCACAGTTCACACTTACAAAAACAAATAGTCTGTGTTGCTGACATTCAGAAAATGCAAAGGAACAATCTTCAACTCTACAAGTGAGCAATCATAGCGATTATGGATGAATGGCAGCGGCATCGGATACAGTCATGCACAGAGCCATAATGCATTCTGACACACAAGCACTGTGGCAGGCACAAATCCAACACATGCAAGCGTTCCACAGCCACCCGTACAAGCATCCAGGCCCAGTATCACGCGCATTCACTGTCGATCATAAACATCGTACATTTCCAGATAACAGTTGCTGCACACAGTGCAATATCACTGTCACACACACCCTGATATCCATAACTGATGGTGGCGTGATATCAAGGGGGTTGACTGCACAATAACAAATGGGGTTGGAAACACCAATCCACAGCAATACAGACCTAGTTGATAAGCAGGCTGAAAGGTGTTAGAAAACAGACATCCCCCACTCTAAACAGAGGGAAGAAATGGCTAGAATGAAGGAAAGCCGGGGGAGAGAAAGGGAAGGAGAGAAAAAGGGAAGAGAAAAAAAGAGAGACATTCAAGAGGTTAAAGCAGAAATGAAAAATAGTGTCTTCTTTCCGACTGGGTTACATTTAAATGTTCTCACCCAAGACTCAGGAATCAAAAGCAAAGATGAGGGTTTGAAGGTTTTGCATCTTAGAATGAATGATATACTCCACATTAAAAAAAAATCATACCTCCATGGCAAAGTATGTGTCATTGCAGAGTATACTTTTATGCAGTTCATAATTAAAAGAACAAAGTAGGCAACTGCCTGAAGGTACCCAGAAGCCTGTGTGTTAGTTTGTGCAAGAATATTCAGCAGAAAATGCCAGACTCTTTTTGCCGCTGTATCTTGTGTTATCATGTAATCTTCAATTCAGGATAAAGTTCTGGATGGTGCATGCCGTAAAATACGTTTATACAGTACATGCAGTTTCTCAGTTAGATTAAGATTTCTAGGCCCACTCTCTTTCTTTCACAAAACTGTAAGACCATAAAGTCATCCAGGATACCCAACTGAAAATGAACTGCAACACGGTCCACATTATCTGAAATGCTTCTGCTGTGTCAACATCACGTAGCACAGTGATTATTCATGGCTCAATTTAACAGCCTGGCACCAAAGTGAATATGTGTGATGTTCATTGCTCTTTGCAAAACAGCTCTAATAATTTTGTCTTTGTTTTCTTCAGTCACAATGAAGAACCTCTGCACTGATAAAATGTTAGCTATGATACTACTGCGTATGTCACTGTGCATGATGTTAACCGTTGAGTGGTTCATGATAGTAAATTAACTTGGACAGAATTTGATAGTTCTGAGATTGACTGATCAGCCAGGATGAAAACTGCCAGATTATGGATCTTCAGTTTGTGTTTCACTTGCTGTGAAGAGCACAGGTAAGGCTGTGCATGGTGATGAAGGCTTGGAGGTTAAATGTTTTGCCCAAGAGCTCCTGCACAGGTCATTTCAATTGTGTGTATTTTCCAGCAAAAGCATAATGTTCTGGCCTCGGTTTTTGCAGGCAATCAGGAAAGATGTCATAACAACACAAAGCCACATGTGATACATCTTCTCTCAGGGAACATGGGCCAGTTATTTAACTTAAGTCTTGAAGTCACTTCTAATATCTTCATTCATATTTTTCCTAATCTGACCACAGAAGTCTGAGACACTGTGGTTATTGAGGTATTACAAATGACATATAAGACTGGTATTTATTTAAGGACCAGGAAGTGAAACGTGAAGGAATTACAAAAAGGCACCAGGGATGGAATTGAATGAGGAGCCACATTACATCAAAGAGTTATGGGTATTTTCCAGCGGATACTGTCACTGATACAGACAGAGATTGAGGAGGGTTGCTTTGGCTCAGCGGGGGATGATCAATGCAGATGCAGCCATCGGAATCTCAAACAGGCCTGATTACAGACGTGCGCGTGTGTGCACGTCAGAATGTGGGTATAAACAGGATCCATTCTTCAGTATAGGATCTAATGAGTGTGAGGCTCTTATTCCCTTTGAAGCACACAGTCCCTGTTTGATGTTTTTGCACGCTGATCATTTATTTATCTGGATTCGAGTGGAGTCTGACATAAATCTTCCTTTACTACTCTTCGTTGCAGAGTAAGAACATGCTGGGGAGCTTTTTGGACCTGTGAGAGTGAAGCTGAACGTGAACCTCTTCCTGTTTTTATTCACCTAAAATTTTCATTTTCAAATCAGGAAGCTACCATTTTATGAGAGAGACAGATCAGTAAGGGATTTTAAAACAACAAAAACCAATAGTTGATTAATTAACTAATTCTACTAGTCTTGGACCTTATTAGAAACAACTCGAAGTATTGAATACATCAGTAAGGAAAGACCAAGTTGTTTTATCACAAAACAGGCAATTCTAGGTGTAGTTTGAAATTTTTTAACTTGTATTTTCACTCAGAGTCAGTAATTGCAGTTGTAAACCCTAATAATAGCTATTAGTCACTACTTAAGTACATTTTTCATGAGAAGTACATGAGAGGAGTCACTCTGCAGAATACATTTTGATTGTAATTACATTTGTGATAGAAAAAAATGTACTTCTACTAAGCTATATTTGGCTACACACCTCAATGAACAGGACTAATTTTTACACTATGTCACCTTGAATATCAAAAAAATGAACAAAAATAAACAAAATATTAACAAAATGGACAAAATTAGCTAAATAATTAATAAAATACCAACAAATATTTGCAAATATTCTGTACAAAATATTAAAATATTAACAAAATAAAAAGAATGACCACAAATAGACAAGTAATGAAGAAAATATCAACAGAGTTAGCAAAAATGACCAAAATATTCAACAAAGCATTGACAAAATATGCAAAGAATAGCGAAAAATCAACAAAATGTCTACAGAATAAGCAAAAATTAGCAAAAAAATTAAAATAATAATTTATCAGCATAATATCAACAGGGCAAGGAAAAAAATGAGCAAATAAATTAACAAACATATTTAAAAACATGGGAAAATAAGCCAAATAAGAAGTGAATAAAAATTAACAAAATTACTGAAATCATTTTGAAAATATCAGACAATAAACAAAAACTAGCAAAACAATAAAAAGTACTCAATATATTAGGCTAAAATAACTTACTAATAATTAAATTGATCCCACCTGTCAAGTTACTCACTACTTGAGTATTTTATTACTAGACACGTTTCTACTCTTGCTCAAGTATTTATTTGTATGAACACTTCTTTTGAGTCATTACATTTACAGAGTAACAATACTGCCGTTTACTCTACCCACCTCGGCCACTACCACAGCCAAATTCTGCCGATACCAATAATCAAAAATCCTATTGGCACAGTTACTATTTTGGAAGCAGTGTCACTAATACATTCTTGACTTGTGTGAATTTTCAGCTGGTAGTTGATTCCAAAATGGAAACCTTACTGTGGAACGTCTCCTTGCAAATATAGCAGCCATGTCTATTTTTAAGCATCCCGAATAGTTGAGATAACTACAGGAATTGCACAGAACCAGCCATGCCGATTGGACGCTGCTGATGACGGACTGTAATGATTCACATCCCCAACAGGCTGAAAGGCATCATAGACATTGTTTCCTGAGTCATAAAGGGAATAATATGGAAAGCATGTCAGCTACACCCCACAGCTCATCATTAAACACAAACTTCTGGGCCTACCTAAAATAGCCCCGAATGCACAGGGAGGGGTATCTGAAGAAACCCTCTTCACCACCATAGCAGCCCTGTTTTTTTAAGGCTCTGGTTCAGCAGATGTTTACTAATGGCCTGGGTCAGAGGGGATAAAAACACAGCCAAGGTCTGCCTGTTACACACGCCCTAGTTATTCCCAATCTTAAGTGGTGAAAATATATCAAAGTAGAATTCCAAGGTCAACTGTGCATACTACAAGCAGAAGTTTATTTGCAGAGGGATGATCATTAATCAAAGGAAATGAGAAAAGTATTAAAAATGTTTATTTCTGCTTTGAGAGGATTGTGGGATCTGAACACTTTTAAAGCATAAACATTTTTAATTAAATGGAAAAACAGGCTCATATTCTATGGATAAAACTGCTGCAGAATCTCACTACGAGCTTCTCTTGTGCAACTTTTCCTCAAGAATAAGTGCACCCCACTACAAACCCCTCAGTTCTATAAATAGCCTGGTAATAAACATATCAACCCACATAGCCACAATTTTGAGTGTGGCTTGGTAGATGAGATGCAGCGGTCACTCACTTGAAAGGATCACTGGAAAATCTGGCATTAAATCCTTGGCATCTTTGTCATCAGGTCTGCTGGATGTCTTTAAAACAAATCTTCAGATGACAAGACCCTCTGCCATTACACCCCTCTCTGTAGTAAACCAGCAGGCGGGCATTTAATTGATGTTATTCTCAAGAACAGCTACAAATGAGCGAGCAGCCAGAGGTCTGGTTTATCTTTCTATATGACACCACAAATAAATCACACAAATAGTGCTGCAAGGAAGACAGCTGTCACATCTAAAAACTTGGCAATTCCCCTATTGCCAGGATGAAATTTCTATTTGTGTTTATAGGAACTTGTCTGCACCGAGCAGCATCCAAAGCGTCTGACAAGAGCGACGTAGAATGACCAACATTTGATCTTACGGTACTGATCCCCCTTTAGTGTCCTCACAAACTGGCTCGGTTGGTGTGACTATGCCGTGTTGCAGTGCAGTCAGCTGATGTGACACTAGATTTATGGCAGTAATGTTATTGTATTCTATCAGTTTCTTCTACCTGACAAATCAGCACTGTGGGAAAACTGCAGCTGATGTGCAGCTTCAAATACAACGTTTGTGTCTGATCTGTGTATGTAAAATCAGTATTTGAGAAAGCAGATGCCACGCAAATAGACACATACTTTTTATAACATCTATCAGAGCAGATTTGTTGACTGAAAGGCTCCCGCAAAATATCATATACAACTAAATATTAAGTTCAATTTCATCCATCTGTTTTTCATTTACTTTTTCAATTTGTGCATAAAAAACAGAGTAGAAAGAGTAAAAAAAAAAAACTTGAAATATCACAAGGGAAGTGGAAAAGCCTGGGTATTGAAAAAAAATGAACGCAAATAAGTGCAATGGAAATAGAATTAGCAAATAATTGTGTGTAAATGTATGAGGAGCTATGAGGAAACTAAAGCAGTCACCTGGAATAATAAGAGCAATTAGCAATGAAATGCCAACATGAATGAAGAGCTGCAGAATCAAATGTTAGACACAAGCTTCAGCAACCTGTGGAAGAATTAGAAATAACTTTATGTGATCCAGATATGTTATTGTATGAAATGTTACTTCTAAACTGCACACTATTAAGCCATGATGGTGATGATGAAGAAGAATCAGATCTTAGTCTTCAGGTTTTACAAACAGTGGTGGATGCAGTTGTGTATTTTCTTTGGTCGAATTTCTGAAAACCCGGTTTCAATTTGAAATACGTTTGGATGGAAACAAAGTTATTGTATGATGGAAATGGGAACAACACAAAGACAAGACAAGATGCGTATCCGCCAGATCATCCAGCTGAAGGTGTGTAGTGTGGGTAAAGTTAAACTAGTGTTGTAGTACTTTGAGATTGGTGGTACTCCTGAGACGAGTGAAAACCACAGATATGTCAATGTCAAATGTTAGGTTAATATCATGACTGTGGTTAACCTACATATTTTAAAATTTTATGACTTAGTTCATTATAAAACTATCCAAATAATGTATGAAGCAAATAACAATTTGCTTCCCCACTGTGTTCGGAATCCATTTGAAATCAGAGAGTCAGGATGAACTTAGAGGCGCAGGAATGTTTAAAAAACCCAAAGTTAGAACAAACAAATGAAAAACAGATGTACAGTGGTGCCCAGCTAACGAATTTAATCCATTCCGGCGTCACATTCATTAGTTGGAGCGAGTTTTTCCATAGGAATACATATAAAACCAATGAATCCGTTCTGGAACCACGAAAACTCCCATATAAAGTACGTATTACACCCCCGTACCTGCACATTTATTGATTTATAAAAACACTTACTGGAGGATGAGACGGAGACGCCATTTTTCTTAGGTCCCATAATGAAAATCACAAAATGAAGCAGTATTTTAGGTGAAAAAAGTAAAAAATTAGGTGAAACAATAGGTGGAAAAATTCGTAACCCGAATTTCCAAATACGTAACCCGAAATTTTACGGGCTATGAAATTTGTAACCCGAAACATTTTTGTTAGCTGGGACACAATTTTGGCTGAATTTTTTTCGTTACCTAATTTTTTTGTTGGTAGAAGTGTTCGTTACCCAGGGCACCACTGCATGTCTAATAAGAGAATGCATTTATGGAACAATTTTGAGAATGAGTAGCTCATTTCACTCACTTAAAAAAAGTTTCAAAATATTACACTGATTAATTATAAAACTCATTTGACCCTGTGTTAGTCTGGGTGTCAAACTGTCCCTAGTCATGTCTTGTTCTGGATACACTGGTTCTGGCTGACTCAGTTTTATTATGCATTAGAAAAATATTGAAAAAGTCTCCTACGAGCAGTAGAATGGTCAGGATTTGCTATATAGTATGTAAAACAGCCATATACTATAGGTCAAATTTAAACAGGCACGACGTCTATTCCACAAAAATGTCTTCTATCATTTTTTGACAAATTGTCTTCATGCAAAAATGCCTCAAGTCAGAACATGAATTTGTTTAATCATTACCTATGATTTGTTCTGAGGTTTTAGAATTTAATCAGAAAGCCCTCAGAGACCTATGCCAAGGCAGCTCAGTATCCCTTCACAGTGAAACCCTACCATTATTATTTGAACCCATGCTCATTTCCCCATAATATTATTGCACCCAAAAGTGATATGCTTACATTTATGTGACCCCTACTGTTGGATTCCTAGACCTTGAAAACCTACCGTTAACATTTGGAATCACATACTGTACATATCATCATTAGTTCAGCAGTTACTCATGACAAAGAATATTTACATAATGGCAGTTTTCTTCTGGATCTAGCTCCGTGACGTCAAATCCATGGGCACATTGCTGAATCAGCAGACTTTCCAATTTGGTGTCAGCTGCATGTCTACAGCTGCACTTGTTACCTCACACGAGCTATATTTCCTCTGTCTCTGTAAGTATAAGCATTCTGGATCACTAGATCCAGAATACTGGCCATATCTTTATCAAACTTTCTGGTTTGATATACAGTAATGTATTATGATGTTATTTTTTGCTTTATTTGTGGCGTTACAAGGACAAAAGTTGAATTTGGCTCTCACAATGGTGAAGAATGTCTATCCAGACAATGACCCAGACCACGCCCAGAATCCAACTGATTGGTCCTGGTGGCATTTCTGACCTGTCCCGAAACTGTCATCCAAACTAATGCATAACGTTTCAAGTTGTGCTGTGAACAAATACAGTAGATAAATAAATTAACTAACAGACAAAAATATAACCTCCTTGGCAGAGGTCAGTCTCTTGTTAAATACCCATATTTTTGACCAGATTTTATATGGACTGTATTTAACACTAACGGGCAAAAAGCAGGCATCCATTGATCATATGCATATTACGTGAGGTTTTTTTTGTATGTGACCATAATTTTGCTTCCTATGGAGCCTAATTCTGGAAACTGTGCTTTTTTTTTTTTTACTCTCTTATGTCATAAATCAAAATATAGACAAAGAAAATGAGGATACGTAGAGCAGAAGCCCATGCTGTGTTGGTCTGGAAAGGTTTGGATGGGGGGTTATTAGGGGAATGGGTGAACAGATTGGGAGCTTAAGGATGAGGATAATTGAGTGTGACCATCAGTGCTCAATATTGAGTTAGGAACATTCACCTGATTAAGGACTGGGTTGGTGGTGGGGTCCTTCTTCCCCCTCACTGCCAATCAGCCCCTTCCAGAGGCTGTAATTGCAACTCAAATTAATTCCATGTCTAAACCCATCTGATACCCACATGAGGACGCAGCAGGGCACTTAAAACACCTGCTCCCATTCCTGCTTTTTACCAGTGTGTTTTCAGGGCAGACAGCAGTTCCTGATACTGGATTCATACCATCTAATGACAAATAGACCACTGCTCTGCCTCATTTCAGCATCGGTAATCTCTGGATCCAAAGACATTTTTTTTTCCCCGTCACCATGATGGCAGTTTGCAAAGTGGGGAATATGTGCTCACCAAGATGGTTTCATTACTTCGGCAACACTTTAGAAACTTTATTCAGGGACATAAAATCAGTTTGAATTAGTCCTAGCCAGAAGGGAAAAAGGCTTTTATGATTCCACTTGAGAGGCTTGACAATTACATGTAATAACATGAAGGGTTCAGTTTTTCTGAATGTTTTATCAGCTTTAAATGTGGCAAAGCAAAGCCAAGATTTTAGCGGAATAATTTTATTAATTGACTATTAAGAAAAACACATGAATGACCTATTATCAGGTACAGAAACAGGGTGATCTATAAAATTTGTGGCACATTGCTGCACTTTTTACCTCCACCAAGGAGGTTAGTTGGTTTGTTTTTGATATGTTTGTTTGTTCAGAGCATAACTTGAAAAATTATGAATGGATTTGGACTGATCTGGATCATCATCTGGATCCAGAAGATTTTTAAAGGACCCTTCACCATTGTGAGATAGGGCCAAATTCAACGTTTGCCCTTGTGACACCACAAATAACACCTATAAAATTTTGAAAAAAACACAGGATAACACCATAATAGATTCTATCAAACCAGGAAGATTGATCCAGATATGGGCAATATTCTGGATATAGTGATCCAGAATACATATACTTACAGAAGTTGAGGGAAAGATAGCTACTGTAAGGTAGGAAATAAAGCTATAGACAAACTGACACCAAATTGCAGCAGAAAATCTGCTGATTCAGTAATGTGCACATGGATTGAATATGTCTTCAACATTTACATATGTGATTCCAAATGCTATTTATAGATTTTCATTGATGAGGGTCAAAATAAATGTAAGAATATTACCTTTGGCTGTAATAACATTATGGGGGAAATGAACATAGGTTCAAATGGTAACGGCAGGTTTTCACTATGAAGAGAAACTGAGCTGCCTTGACGGAGGTGTGTGCTCTCTGAGGGCTTTCTAGTTAGATAAATAAAATCTATTTATACTTCCTCTCAACATAAAAGGGAAGAAGAGTCGAAGAGAGGAAAAACAAAGACGAAAGAAAAGACAAAACAAAAAGAAACTTTTTTCTTATTGTAAGAAATCCTAATTTATAATCATGAACGTGGAAAAAATGTAAGAAATATGGCAAAAAAGAAAGTAGATAGAGGTGAAGTTTACTGTTGATATTGTCACTTTAATATCTTTTACCGGCTTTAATCCAGTGACTAGTTACTGAAAGATGACTGTAAATCATATTTAAGTGCTACTGGGTTGATACACATAGGCTTACAGTATGTTATAAACATGAAAAGCAAATGTTCTGTCACTGGGAATGATCCTCTCTCCAAATTCAGATTACAGGCATTGTTCCTTTGAGGAACATTAAAGTGAGAGTTAATGCCCAGAGGGATATTTGTGAGTGATGTGAGGCTAAGCAAAGCTTAGTGAAGTGCATGGAGTCCATTGCTGATCCTTTTCACATTGAGAAGAGAAATACAGCTGTTGTTTACCATGCATAGTTTACATCATCCTGTTTCTTTGAACCACCCCACTGTGGAGGATTTCTGGGTGGAAAAGACACACAGAGACACAATGCAAAAAGCTTTTACATGCAAATATACATCTGTTATATCTGTTATATCTGTTATATCTTTGAAGAGACTGAAGAGTTTGTTGTGAATTACATGCAAATTAAGTTATTATACTTTACCATAAATGAACCATGCAACACATAGCTTCAAAAACAACATCTCAACTCAGGGAGGCATTCCTCTATATTTGTGATTTCAACATTACATTGTACATTATTCAAATTTTCTTCTTCTTCTTCTTCTTCTCCTTTCGGCTGCTCCCCGCAGGGGTCGCCACAGCGAAATATCAATGATTCGCATGTTTGATCGGGCATAGGTTTTTTACGTCGGATGCCCTTCCTGACACAACCCTCACAACAAGGGACCTACCTCTGCATATATATTCAAGTTTATTCTAATTCTTATAATTATATAAGACTATAATAACCACTGTAGAATAAGCTGAACCTTCTGTTCATACACATCTCAGACACAGAGTAAACCCTGCCTGAACCAACTTAGTCTTGTTATTTCTCCTCAGGCAAAAAGTTACTACATCCTCTATCAGCTACCTGCATGCCTCTCAACACTTTGTGCATTGTTTTCAGTGTGTTTATCACCGAAAGACAGAAAGAAATGGCACAGAGATGAAATTCATGTTTGTGAGGGAGGAGCAGATTTTCTTTTGCATGAGATAAGAGATCCAATTTGTAAAGAAATGCCTTAAATTGTATCTAATAAGATCTGCCAGGCTTTAAACAATCAATCCGACAGATTAGTCTTTTGAAACTGGTCCAGGGCAAACATCCACTCCTATTCAGCTCTAAAAGACACAAAAATATGAAAACAGGCAAAACCACGTTTCAGCTGACATTAACCTGAGCTGATTCAAGCATGTGAATTATTAAAATCAGAAGATGAGTTCTTGATGGAAAAAGGTCCTGTACACATTGAAATAAAAAATATATATGGGTAACCTCAGAGACAAAAGTGAAGTAAAGTGCAGCTCCCTTGGGGTGAGATAACGGAGAAAGTGAAGTCTTGAAAATGCTAACTGAAAAAAACCTGCCAAGAAATGTAATTACGGCAATGATGAGCTGAACAAAGTGATTAAAGGAGGCTGGAGGTATAGGGAAAGACAGGCAGGGGTACCTTTGATGTCGGTGAGTGCCGTCACACCACAAGTAGACTGAGGAAAGGCGTAGCGCTGTTAGAGATGTCTCGTTTGTTCAGTCCGCCAGGGGAGATCTGCGCATAAGAAACAAGGGCAAGGAAAATAAGTATTCAGAGCACTGCTGACAGTGCAGTGGTAATGTAGGGTTCTTATGTAATGTAATGTATACAATCAGAAAAGGTTAGCTGATATACAGTATGAAGGGGTTTTCAAGGCTTGGTGTTTTATCGTGACAGGAGATATAAAGCTGTCCAAAAAAGAAACCCTCAGTATATCTCCAGGTACAGTATGAATATTCTCCAAGTTGATCTAGAATAATAATGCAGACAAATGTTGCAACAAGCAAAACAGCCACACATACGGTAATATGAATAATTTAAAGCAAATCTTCTTCTTCTTCTTCTCCTTTCGGCTGTTCCCCTCAGGGGTCGCCACAGCGAAATACCGATGATTCGCATGTTTGATCTGGCATAGCTTTTTTACGTCGGATGCCCTTCCTGACACGACTACCCATAAAGATGCAGCCTGATCAATTTTTCAGTAAATATTCAAGGTGGAATGTACAGTAGCCAATATCTGATTTTTAATAATGAGGCAACACTTACTCGATACTTTCAGCAAACCAATATGTCAGCCTGACCTTAGCATTCACACCACTCTGCCTCAGAAATATAGACATCACACACACATAGACAAGGAGACCAGTGCAAATTGGTTTTGATGCTCCATACCATGGGATGAATCACGCCGCTGTACACACCAGCCTGTCCAGAGGCTCTGCTGCCTTTGATGACAGACGAGACAAAAGCCTGGCAGCAAAACTGCTGGATTGACTGTAGCCTTGAAGATGTCACTGATGATGAAATCAAATGCACCCTTATGCATGTTTCCTCACAGCCCAAGCTTCATTTCAACACTACGGTTTTATTAGGATGTAATGGTTTCTTCAAAATTGCCTCATACTTCAAGTAACATTCTATGCTACTAGAATCTTTAACAAAAAATTCAAATCCCAAAATGAGCTCATCAGCAGCTATATTAACCTTCTGATTGCTGTTAAAAATGTCTGAAAACAAAAGTGAATGTGTGTGAAGGAGGAGAAACATAACTGAGATATGGGTTGAAAAAATATTGTTATGGGTAACGGTAACAGCAACACAGTGGACACGTAATACTTTCCTAATGAAAATATGACATACAGCATCTCTGTGGAATCATGGAGCAGCAATACTGCCAACAAACTTCCTATGAGTTTAAATTCCATTAACTCATGCTTCAAACCAGAAATATGAACTACTGCTATATGTAATGCATGCATGAATGTAAAAGCAGCTCTGCATATACTGTTTCTCCAGATGCAGTTTTTACTCCAGGGCAAATATTCATCAGTGAGTACTGAAGCAAAGCGATGTTTCATTAACTATGATCGGAAGACACCCACAGAGGGTTAAAAAAAGAGAAAAAAAATCGATTCAAAGTCAACTTTCCTGTCCAGGTTTTAGCGGGCTCTGGGATTAGAATATCTCTCCCTCTTGAGGGATTTCTGGGTGTGCTCACTTCAAGGACAGATTCCTGGTACAAACATCAAAGGTGAAGCTAAGCCCAGCTGCATTAGTTATCACCTTGTCTCTCTCTGTCTCTCTGTCTCTCTCTCTCTCGTTGTGGACAAGCCCTTACATCTCTCCTGAATGGAGATTATCTGAACACACAGTCACAGCTCACAGAAACACTCTTTATTCGGCTTTACATGATGCAATGCACAAGTAATGCTTACTATTTCAGGAGCACAACAAGCTGGGCTGGTAATGGGAAGATAACTGATGGTCAGTAATGTGAGTGAGTCATACTCCCTGCTCCCTCAACTAATGGTATTTATCCTCCCAGAAGATCCTGGGACATGGGGCTAGAGTACTGGAGGTCAAAATGCTGAGTAAATGTTAATAACAAGACACTGTGTATAGAAGCATGACTAAGTTAAACAAAGCACTTTCTTGAATAGATGAACATACTAAAAGAATGCGAGGCCACTTTCACATTCCCAGTACACACACACATCGAATCAGATTTACTTACACAGTACAGTCACATAGATTTTCTGCACCATTTGTGACATGTTTCCATTTTCGCCACTACCCTCTTTTGACACTAATATCTGCAGGAACCTCATGCAATATTTGTGCTTCATATCTGCGTCTTTACATTATGCAGAAAATTGCTAATTCTATCACAACCTGTCCCTCCTCAACCCACACCATTTGGAGAGGGCCACAGTGTAATTCTGGGATTAATAATGGATGCAGAGTGATGGTAAGCTAGCAAACTGATTGACTGACTGAAAGGCAGCTTGTCTGAGGGATGTCACACTGATCGTGGCTTTTCCTCAGCCGCCAGTAGCTCTGCAACACACAGAGGAACTGCAGTGGCTAAGCAGACTGTCTGCATGTGTGGAAGTGTATGAGTAAGAACACGCAGTGAAAGAAACACTGGTGGCATTAATACAGTTGAGTTTATGACATTTGTAAACGTAGCCATGTGTTTGATTCTGCGAGTGAGTGTGTTTGAACACCATAGTGCCCACAGTTTTTGTTGGATTTGAACCAAACTTGGCACATGGGTATTGGGTATGGAGATTTGACAGTTATGCAATTTTGAGATCAAGATCAAGGTCAAAATATTGACAACTGCTATTATAACGATGAACACAGACTGGTAATGCTATCATAACTACTCAAACCTGGAATTATTTGTAAGCTCTAATTGGATATTGCATGTGTTCTTTCATTTGGTCACATGATCTTTGCCCTTATGTGACCTTTATATGCACTTTTTAAAACACCTGAGCGATGTCTTGTTTTTTCTGTGTTGGCAATTTTGTGACTGGGCTCTGAGGAACGACATTTCATTCAACAGATGACTGACAGTAAAGTTGAACCTTGAATCTTAATTACACGGACTGGATTAAACTGGACTATATCGCGGCAGTGTGTGGAGGACTCATTTTGAAGATGTATTCTGTAAAAGCATTTTGGCACAGATATGTGACTGCTCATCATATTAGATACTATATAGACTGTATTTTTAAACCTTAATGAACAGTTCGGTTGCAAAGAGCCTTTCTGTGTGGAGTTTGCGTGCTCTGGTTTCCCCCACCATTTAAACATGTTCGTTAGGTTGATTGTGCGTGTTTTAATAAAGTTCTATAAAATTAAAAGATGAATAAATAAAAAAGATTGGTAGACCACTTTTGTAAGATAGCAATGCCGATGTTAAAAGGACCGAGATAAACGCAAATACAGATCAGACAGGTTTTTCTCTTAGATAAAAAAAAATAGATAAAAAATGTGTAATATGTCTATTTTTTAATTTTAGGGAGGACTCAATTGATGTTAGCTTCATAATTTCGTCAGATAAAATGATCAGCAACAGTGTAATATTTATGTGTAAAATATTAAGAGTAAATCACAAATTATCAATCAATCAACTTTATTTATAAAGCACTTTAAAACAACCACAGCTGAAACAAAGTGCTGTACAACAGGGACAAATACAATCCAACACAAACAAAACACGCAATCACTCTGAGAAGTAAAACAAGAAAGTACAACTAAGTTAACCAAATTATAGTGTTAAAAACTCCTTTCCACTATAATAATGGCTAAATCTCACTAATTAATATATATTTTCCCAGAGTCCTATGTTGTTTTTGTTTGAAAGTGTCAAGGAGATGCACATGAACCAGTCCCAAATACCTGTAGTTAGAGTAGAGTGTAGAAGCTTCTTTAGCAGCATTGTTTTGCTCCAAAATCGTGGCGCTATAGCTCACTGTGACACCAAAGTTGTGTTAAGTATCAAAGAGCAGAGACACAAAAATTAGAGTAAAAAGACAAAACAAAGAACTGCTTAGTGGCTGCTGCATGATTCTTTTTAGAACAATGTGCTGACGTTTCTTGGCAGTCTAAGTTCTTTGAGTACAGCCCTAAACTCCTAAGCCAAAGAAAGTTAATGCTAAGATGACATCATGTCTTGCACTCTATTCATGCCCAGTCCACATCTTTATACATGAATCCTTTTTTTCATTTTATGCACAAATATAACTACACAAATTTGTCAAAAAGTGTCAAATAATTTAAAAAAAAACAACACGGATGGTTAAATAAGTTTAACAATATTACATTTGGGTGCAATAGCATTATGGGGACATGAGTGTAGGTTCAAATGATAATGGTAGGTTTTCACTATGAAGAGAGACTGAGCTGCCTTGGTGGAGGTCTGTGCTTTTTGAGCGCTTTCTAGTTTCCTATATATTACTGCATGGTAAAGCTACTTCACACTTAGACAGCAGTCATACATGCAGCCACAAGAGGAGGCTTGTCAGGAAAATGTAAACAAGTGTTGACATTTCAGGTTACAATGTGGCTCATATTCGTTTGTCATCACCAATTGTTCCTCACTGTCTTTTTTGTCTTGCATCTCTGCGGCGCACAGTCTAATAAAAGAGAAAGCAAGGAACTTATTGCAAATGGAACTGTGCACTTGGTGCTCTGAAAGATTCCCCTGATGACTCTGTATTTCCAGGTAATTGTTCAGCTGAAAGCAGAGCGAAGGCACACTGTACTGCAGAGGCTCCTCTAGTGTGGCTGTGTTTACAGAGAAAGAAGAGAAACTGAGTATTCCAAAAGAAAATTACAGTCTATCATCATTAGACCAGGCAAACAGACAGGCTTGCATCATAAATGGAGAAAAGAGTGGTTTTGGTTTTGTAAACCCTCTTCCACAGCGCTGACCTTGGCTAATGCTCCTTTATTATTAGGCTGGAGGAGATAATTCTTCCCTATCAGAAGTCACCGCCTCTCAAAATGTAAATAAAGCAAAAGGGATCGAAAATGACGCCCTGATGAAGTCTGAAAGACTCACTGCCAAAACAAAGTAACAGAGCTTACTGAGAACTTTGAAGGGTATAGAGGTAACAAGGAGAAATTGATTGCCTTTGTGCTTTGGATTGTGCACGATTGAAGGTTTTATTACATATTTCACAAGGTTACTCTCGAAGTTAAAATTTACTCCAGGCTCATTGCATGGATTGTGATGAGTAATGCAGCTGCAAGCTACAACTGTGCATCATTACTAAAACATCATTGTTATCTCCTCCAAGTAATCTGTATTTTTAGTAATACTTTCATTACAAATACCATCATTGTAGGCTCTGTAAAGACTGTTGTGTCATGTTACTCCGACATTGACATTTCACCATGTTTGTGCTCACATTGTGACACAAAATAGATAACGACTTAGACACATTATGCTTATCAGTCTCTAAAAATGTATTTACGGAATGATACAAATGAAACCAGTTATGGATGGGCTGTTGTCATGTTAGTGTTCCTTAAACTGAAATAGAGAGTTTTGAAATTTGTGACACACTGGAGAATCTGTCATACATCCTGCTGCAGCTCACCAATTAAATGATTTATACTGTATTTCTTACCTTGCAGATCTATGATAAACTACATCCCACTACCTTGAAGCTACATATACAGGTAAATTGGATAGCTCTTTCCTCAACATAATAATAATTCCAGGGATGATGCATGACACAGGAAATGGGGACATTTTTATTCTTTAATTTAAATTTTCAGGTTTACCTCAGCCCCCAAGAAGGCATTAATTACATATTCAGTAATTTTGCTCCCTTCTGCCAGCCAGGCATTTTTTTCTCACATTTGTGCCTTACTTTACATATGTCTTCACTATTAGCTGAGAGATGTGGAATTTCATATATATTTCTCCAGCTAAATACTGCATTTCATCATGATACATATGAAACTAGTAACATCTAGTTCATCTAAGAGGAGGCAAACACTGCACACACTTGCATGGATGCACACAAACTATCACCTTGAAGAGGCAGGAATCAAACTATCAAGTGTTACTGATCTTCATCGTTGACCTTTTACAGATGAGACATTTTAAATTGTTATGGAAGAAAATGCACAGGTGCATCTACTTTAATTTACCATGGCAACCACACCGCGGTATTTTGAGGCATTCTTGAGTTATCCTGCAGACACACACACACACACATACTGTACATACGAACATACAATACACATACACATACACACAATGGCAAAAACAACACTGCTCACTGCTTTGCTGGTAGGCAGGATAATGTTTAAAGGGAATTTATGAAATGTCCCTGATATCAGCTAATATCCATCCATGACTTTTAGCACAAACTTAAACATATAGTACATATAGTATTCAGTCATCTGCAAACATGCATTTACACATTTGCAGATACATTTCCCTGCCTGTTTACAGCATGGCAGAAAACACACCAACCGAAAGAGCCTGTTTCACTCCCATGTCATCACATACTGACACATCAGGATCTGTTTTCGAAGGAAAAGCTATCATCAAGCTAATTTTAAATGCACAGGCTAGCGACACGACAAGAGTGTATCAACAAGAGACAGGAGTTGAAACTTTGAAGGGTTAAAACCGAGCTGAGATCAAAACAAGACCTGGATGAGTCTGAGACAAGACCAAGATCACAAGAATGAATGCATCATGGGAAACAGGTTTTTTTTAAAAAACACAAATGACAGCGTGATGTGAAGCTTCCTGGGTGTGAGCTAAATCAAGGGTATGTAGATAAAGCTTTAAAGCTCTATATTTTTTTTTCCAAATTACAGTAATGATGTAAAGAAACAAAGCAAGCAGCGTACAGGACATTAAGTGCTACAGCATCCCTGTGGTCTCGACTCTTCTTGAAATAAAGCCCTCTTTGTGTGAGACTTACTACAACACTATGCACAGTTATCAGCAGTGTACATCCACAGATGTTGGAAGGTGACAACATGGTTCGGGTGATGCTACCTAGTCAGCAAAACCCATTGGTGGTGGTATTGTAGGTGCGGTGGTTCTGGTGGAACACCAAAGTTAAAAACTTACAGACAGGAGACATGGTGTATCCTGTTTGATGCTATGCTTATTTGTGTATTTTGTTATTCTTATTTTAGCCGTTGCTGTGATCCTTTTTCCTTAACCAATCCATAAACATGTCACTGTAACACTACCCAGCACTTTAAAAAAAAATTATGTTCCAGGGGTACCCTGTGCATCTAAAGGTGCCACCCAACCAAAATTAACAAAATGTATGTGCAGTGGAGTGAGAATGCACTCTGCAGAATAGACACTGCTGTTGATTTGGTATTAAATTCTATTTGTCTTTGTCTCAAGAAAACAATAGCTGAAAAAAAGAGATAGAAATTCACCAGCCTCTGGCACTCAAAGCTAACTTTCCGCTTCTCTGCCTTTGTGATCAGGTGCCCTCGAAAGTGCAGAAAGGTTAATAAGATCTCAAACACACAGCAAAATCTGGTAGTGCATGAATCAGCTCAGTTTGCTGCTTGAGTCCACTCATTTCTCCTCTGACACCAAGTTATTACTCTATCAGCTATAGGACAAAAAAATCCAAATTAGGAGACGCAGGTGAGGTTAGGAGGAACATGTAAGGTTTCATCTAGTATAGTTATACGTTGTTATTATTACAGCTGCACTATCTCAAGTAGGCACAGCTTTTAATCTTCTTGTTCAAATAGTTTTACAGATGAGGGAAAATGAAGTCAAAGTCAAACAACATGATAAAAAAGCTGACATCTTTTCCTCCACAATGATTAATAACATCAACACAAAGCAAATCCTGTCACTGCTGATGACTGATGAGTAAAGGCCTACAATGATAGCACTTGGATGTATTGGATAATCTGAGTTTTAGTAGGAGTGATTGATAAGGTCCAGGTGATGATTGATTAAAGTTCAGAATATAGATTTTTCCCTTTGGCATGTGTGTGTGCGTGTGAGAGTGGGTGTGTGTGCTGGTTTGCCCTCAAGGAGTGTTATTGTGATTTCACCTCCATCACCCTCAGCATCACATGAAACATATGGAGATCAGTCTGGCTGATGGAACAACAGAATCCGTCGAGGAGAAGTTTTTTTTTGCATGGTGCTCTTTTGGATAAAATGCTTGCGGGGATTCTGGCATGACAGACAACCCGAACCCAACACTTCGCTCTTATGTAACATGTACCACCGCAGCCTAGTGAAACGCCTACCTTCCATCAGTATCCATGCACACAACAGGATTGTAGCTGAGGTTTTAGAGAATGGGAAGCGGGAGAGGAGGATGTGTGTTAAAGGGGTGTTAAACCATGAACAGATCAAAGATTGTTATGAGACATTATCCCACTATAGTGAACGTAATACACAAAGCCAGTCAGTTAGCTGTATGTAATCTACATAAGTAAACTGTAAACGTAGGCCAGCAATCATCATAATGCAAACACAGAGGAACAAAAATTGATTTTACTGTTAACATATACAGTAATTTAATATTGAAAAGTATAGGTCATATTTAATGACCTATTTCTTTTAACATTTATGTTGGTCAAACATCTTATGCCAAGAGTCGTCAACCTTTGTAATCTAAAGAGCCATTTTTGGACAGAAAGGGAAAAAAAGTGTCTAGAGCTGCAAAAAATATTCAAACCCTTTACCTATCACATGACATATGACATGTAGCCGACAAGACCAGTTTTTGTTATCATATTTGATTATTTTTCTCATTTTTGTTCAATGTATGAATTTTGTTCATTTTTGCTCATTTCTGTTCATTTTGCACATGGTTTGGCTAAGTTTTGTTATTTGTATACATTTTTGTACATTTTGGTTAATTTCCTAGATTATATGTGTGAACTTTTGTGGATTTTCCTGGATCATTGGGCTCATTATTTTTTATTCATTTCTGCTCATTTTCTTATTTATATTGTTTTACTTGACTATTTTATTCATTTTGTTGATTTTTTTTTTTACTTTTTTAAATACATTTTCATTTGGTCGAGTTTTGTGATTGTTTTGTTCGGGTTTGCCTTAATCAAAAAATTTTTAAAAATCATAATTTTGATCCATCCATCTACCCCTTAATCCTCGTGAGGGTCGAGGGTTTATTTTGATTCATTACAATATGTTACTTGCACCAACAGACAAAGCCACAGGAGCCACTGGAGATGGGCTGAAGAGGCACATGTGGCCCTGGAGCCACAGGTTGCAGACCCCTGGTTTATGCAAATGCAAACCTGGCTATTGAGCTAAGTAATGCACTACAGTACATCCCAACAAACCAAAGGTGATCAGGATGCATCCCACTTTGTCTCTGTTTCTTGTTTTTTTTCTACAGCTACAGTTCATTACACAACCATAAACACTTTGTTTATGCAGATTACTGTGTAATTAAGAAGGACATATTGTTAGCAGTAACAAGTGGGTAAAAACTCCAGGGGAGAACCACTGATTAATTGTTTACAATCCTAGGTCTAATTACAGTTAACCAGTGAAAGCAACAACAACATAGTCATTCATGTGAAGTGGGGCTTGAAACTTCTTGTGTGTGTGTGGGTGTGTGTGTGTGTGTGTGTGTGTGTGTGTGTGTGTGTTTGAGG